>JAOEHT020322752.1:0-10059 GCA_025448195.2 Parazoanthus atlanticus | reverse complement strand
CCGGAACCCCAGGAACCCCCCCTGGGTACGCCCCTGATAGAAGGTTGCCTAGTTGTTAAATGAATTGTTACTTAAAAACTATTAAGAGTTAAGATTTTTTATGCTGTTTTTAGTTTCCTTGCGAAGAAGTAAAGATATTTTTCTTAAGATGTTTTTCTTATAAAATTTTTTCAAAATTGTCGACAAAAGGTGTCGGTCCTCCCCTAAATCCGCCCTTTATAAGGGTTGTGTGATGGTATACATTCGTTGCAAGCACTTCCAAGATCTTCTCAGTCAAAAAAAAGTTCACTTCCGCGAGCGAGAGTAATACCAAATAAATCATTTTTTAAGAACCACTGGTCAGCAGTCCGGTAGCCCTTGCGCGCATCGTCAGTTTCGCACAGTTGAAAACGTTCGGTAGGTAAAGATTGTCATCTAAAGGCCCTGTTACACGAGGCAATTTTCTCTGCAACCTGCAACGCAACGCCATTGCAAAACAAGTTGCAGAAGAAATTGTGCGTGTAACACCCCGTCTCTGCGACTTGCAACGCAACGAAAAATTGCGAAGCAAGTTGCAGAAAGAATTGAACAATCTTCTACTTTTCGCAACGTTGCGAAGCCAGTTGCAGCGTGTATCATGTCCACTGCAACCTGCTTTGCAACGTACTGTCGCAATTATGGCGCAAGTGGGCGAAAGAGCCAATCAAAACTGATTATTAACGTGAGGTCGCGCGCGCGACAAATCCAATATGGCGGGAGGTGAGCTTAAGGACGCGAAGGAAAGCAAATGGACAGATAACTAGAAGGTGGAATTGTTAAATGATATAAAATAACTGCCGTTTCTATGGAGAAATGGGTCCAACTGGACGAGACAAGAACGACAGAAAGCGAGCGAAGAGTTATGTGACGTATCTAGTTTTATCGTAGACAAAGAATGAGTTCCGTTGCGAGTTACGAAAAGAGTTGCAAACGTCTGACATCTACTAGCAACTTGCAATGTTTCGTTATCGTCAGCATTGCATTGCAGGTTGCAGAGAAAATCGCCTCGTGTAACAGGGCCTTTAGGAACATATGCAATTTGGAGACAGAAGTACAAAATAGGAATGAATAAAAATTAGGAAAAAATATTTATTTTTGCTCCTAACCCTTTCCTCTCGGGAGGGGACGGGAGCTGAGAGGTCGGGGATGGGATTGCAACCCGCCACCCACCCTCAAGTTTTTTTTTTCCACGGCAAAAACGTTTGAAAATTATTTTCAGAGATACATGGGTATGTGGACAAAGGGTAGGTAAATTGACCAAATGGCAATCTTAGCCAAAATGCAAAAATGGAAAAAGCCAAAAAGGGCGGGGCGAGGGGAACGGGTTGCAACAATCCCCTCCTGAGAGAGACGGTTAATGGGGCACGGAGACTATGATTTGTGGTATAGCAATAACAAGTTCACTAGAGGATTTGATACAACCTAAGTTGACATGGTATAACAGCACATTTTACTTCAGATAATTTTATCTAGGGAACTCACATATCTCTCACAATAACTCACTTCCTTATTTTTGTCTTGGTGTTCTAAACAGATACAAATACTTGAGATTAGTTTAGATTTAGATTAGTTACTTTCATTTGATTTTTTTGTATTTTTATCGCTAAAACAATTTCTTTGTCTTTCCTCAGCTTGTTCATCTTCTGTTGGGATAGAAAACAATGGTAGTAGGAATTCCCAGCTTACAGCATCTTCGGGGATTGCAAACGACGGCAGCTTGTATAATACAGCTGGATCTTGGTGTAGTTCCACGCCGTCTAAAATGGAATATATTCAAGTCGACCTTGGAATTCCTACTATAATACGAGGTCTGGCTACACAGGGCAATGGACATGGAAGTTATTGGACAGAAACCCTTTACATATCGTTTTCTTACGACAACATTACTTGGTTTAACTTCACAGACAACCAGCCGCTATTAAAGGTAAACAACAACGTTTTGATAAAGCATTATTATCTTTTAACTCTCCAATTCAAATTCGATGCTTGACTCAAGATTGAATGCTTAGAGAAGCTACTAAAGGAATAGCTTTTTGTAGCGTTGCACGATTTTGTTAAATGCCTAGTACGTTTCTGTGAGAAAACTAGAACATCATTCAGTGATTTTGTCTTACAATTCTTTTGAAAATATTTAGTTGCCAACTCATGATTCGAGAAAACAACAACAACAAAAAATATACCCAAACAAACGAGGCGGGCTAGTATAGCAAACTACATCTTCGTCCAGTATATCAAGATATTGAAGTACTGATAGTAAGGTTCTAGAAACGGATCCTTTTTTAGTCTCAATAACAATGCTATATGCTAAAAATAATATATATACGAACACGATTAGGGTGGATGACAATCTCATTATTTCATTTTGAGGATTTCTTCGATGAATTTGTAATAAACTAGCTTCAATTACAGATGTTTTCAACGGCCAAGAACAAGACAAGTGTGAGGGCCAACTGGTTCCACTATCCTTTTGTGGCTCGTTACGTTCGTATTTACCCACAAACCTGGGAAGGGAAGCCTTGTTTGAGGTTTGACATCTATGGTTGCAGCGACGGTAGGATGTCAAAACACCAAAACTATATTAAAATATATTTTTCTTTCTGGAACTGTAAAACTATTTAGTGTTTATATTAGGGATTAAACTACAACTGCAGCTTCTGTGTAGATTTCCACTTTCCACAATGCGTAATACGTACGAGGTCTGGATCAAAGCGAGGCTACGCTTTGGTTGGCAGAAACAGATCTATCAAACATGGTGGATTCCAGGAAGGAGTGAGAGTCGAAAAGGGGAGTGCTGGAAATCTCTTTTGTTTGAATATTTTTTTGCTTTAAATAGTTTCAACATTGTATTCAAGGTAACATCATACAGAGACAAAACATTCCTACATTCTGATTGGCTGAAGACATTGCAGTTAATTACCAACCAGAGTAAAAAAACGTAGAACTTTGAAATTTCGATGCGGAAAATCAGACAAATTCAGATTAGTTACCAGACAGCACTTTCATATGTTTACATCTTCAAGTCTTAGGCCTCAAATGTGCAGCGAAAAGATTGAGCATTAAAACCAATCTCATTAACTAAAATCGGCTACACATCTATGCCATCATCTGAACTTCCCATTTAAAAAAAGATATATTGACGTTTTTGAACTTTCATTGCCTCTTTCGATGCATCACGAGGTTTCACTCCAGCGCTTAAGCCACCATGTGTATAGCTCGTGTGTCCCGCCACTATAACCTAACCTCATTTCCCTGCAGCCATATTGCGTTCTTGCATTGCTGACGGGGTTTCAGACCTCAACTCAAACGTTTGCCTTTGACCAATTGTCATAAAACCTTAGCAGTTGTATCTTGATGATAAACTGTTTATTTGGAAAAAAAATAGGTGACTTTATCTTTACGATAGTTTGTACATTATTTCCGAAAAAATATATATTTGTTGTGTTGTAGTAGAAGTTTCAAGGTTTTAGCTAGTAAGTTCTGTTTTCTGATTCTTTCTAATCATCTTACTGAGAATTAATAAAATATTCAAAAGGATGGTTAAAGTGGTGTATAGTTGTCTGGATTATCTTCTGCAATTACTACACTAAATACCTATCGTATCGGGTGATTGTTGCTATGAAAATAATTAAACGATTGATGTCTACTTCTGTTACCTTTGTAAAAGCGTCGGGCAGTTCAGATCGCTTAATAGTTTAATAGATTTTCGACAATTCTTTGTACTTTAATTAAAATGAAATAATAAAAAAGGTAAGTGAATTGGTGTTCAACAAAAGATACCATTTATATTTTCAAACATAATCTACATTTTTAAATAATATTTGCTATATATTTATATACTTTTATTCAAATAATCAACTTCCTTTTTTAAAAAAAAAAGAAAAACAACTTTTTGTTATCAATAATCTCGGTCGAAAAGATTAACCACGAAAATTTGGCTAATTTATTGTAGTTTGCAATCTCTATACAACTTCGTTTAGAATATATGTACTTGACTGTTCCTTCCTACTAGTTTCAGGCAATTCTCCTCTTGTGACTACCCTAGCCAACAAAACTGCCAACTCTATCGACGGCAATGTAAATGTTGCACTGGAATGTCGGGCACGTGGACAGCCTGAACCTGAGGTGAAATGGCAACGTGGATCCACCGATGTAACTAGTAAAGCAACTTTGGTGAAAAAATCTCAGGGACTTATTGTATCTAGAATTCCTTCAATAGCAATAAATAACCCATGCCAGAAGAACGGCTTGCCATCTTCTCGAACCACTGTATGTATGATTCCCGCTCACATATGTGTAGCGTCTTACCCACCAAGAAGTGGAGGTATTCCGGCCACATCAAGTATGTCAACAGTAATCTTGGGTAAGTAGATTAATACAACGTAAAAATGTAAGAATGTCCAATAGAAATTGAACTTTCTCAGCCAGAACACTCTTTCGTAATGGAGTTGTAACACAGACCAAATCTACGTATACATTATTTAACTTTTCAGAAAATGTGTACTTTCATGAAAATCGGGCGAATAATTACTGATCTTTACTTAATTAAACCTTAAAGGTTTAGGCCTTTTGGAGAAACACCAACGTTTATGGGGTGGGGAGGTCAGATGAAAGTTGACCATTTGACATGCAAGCAGCTTTGACCTTGCTAATTACTTTTCATGACAACAACGAAAACTGTTGGTATGGCAACAGTCATTGGACAACATGGCCGCCATCTCAGCCGCCATCTTGGCCGCCATCTCCATCTTGGATTTTTCGAAAATTCTATTTTTAGCAAATTTGCAGCAAATTTTCTTGAAATTAATAGAAAACATGTATTTATAGGCTCTAATAGGAAAATATTCAAAAAGAAAATGAAATAATTGAAAATAGAACAAAATTTGTGAAAAAAAATTACATTTTTTGATTCAAACTTTGATTTGCATAATTAATTTTGCATAAGTTATAAATGATGACGTCATCCAATTAACGATGTGTTCCTAATTGGACTACAGGTACTGCAAGTTTCATTTTAATTGCTGCAAAGCTTGATATTTTAGATGGGAAAAACCTTGGGGTTTTTCGACAATAAAGGGTTAAACACGTCTATATTCTCTGCAAAGCCTTAGCTCCTCTATTTAGATAGTGGCTACGTTTCTAAAAAACTACGTCGTTTGCAAAATATTTCTTATGATAAGTTGCAAACCTACCGCGACATCTGATCCATCTTTATAGCATTGAGCATATTTACCTAAAGGGTGCGCATATGACATTTTGGACTTTTTTGTAAAAATAATCTTTCCCTTAACCATGGGAATGAAACTTGGAATGGTGAAAACACTTAAAATCTATTGTCCTTTTACTTTTTCTGCAAGACCGAAAGCAGTGTCTTTGCCATATTTTTTACAGCCATCCAGATCTGTGATTTTACCATAATGATGTCTAGAAACTAGTACGTGTTTTTCAACAGACGTTCCCGGCGCTATCAACGATTTGCGAACATCCAGCGTTATAGCTCGATCAGTTGTACTTACCTGGACAGCCCCAGACCCTGGTGATGCAGCCATCACTTCATACACATTTAAATACAGCGGGAAAACGGTAACAAGCGGTAAAAGTTCCACAATCTATCGGTTAAGAGGACTCCAACCGAAAACATCATACGCAGTAAAGATTATGGCGGTGAGCAAGTTAGGTGAGGGTTTGTGGAGTGTTACACCACTACAGTTTACTACAGCTGAGATAGGTAAGTTTGGAAACTTAAACAGTAGGCCAATATGAGTAATACAAATCTTTCTTGATTTTACAGTTTTTGTTTTGGGTTTAATATTACATTAGTGATATTTTAAAGTTAAATGTTTCTTCGTCCTTACCTACGCGTATAATTCGGGCTATTCAACATCACTACCAAGTCACTGTATATATACAAAGCATAATCGTATATTGAAATAGACAGGGAAACAGTTTTCTCTTTAGATTTTTTTTCTTACAAGTCTTGCTCAAGAGATACAGTTTTTCTTCCATTTTGTTTGCCAATAATTTATAGCATTCCGTTGCGTACGGTAGTACTACCGTTTTGAGTTTCGCATGTTTAATACAGTGATCGATGTTGGCAAAAGGGTGGCAGAACTGACTATATATCCACGCTACACAAAGTTTAAAGTGAATGAATTACAGTGGTAATATAGCTTTTATCAAGTCCAGTACTGGATTAATACCCACAGTTAGAACAACAAAATAGCGCTTTTTTCCAAATTTAGAAACTTTATTCATTCAAGAAGGTTGAAATCTCTTTAGATGTTTGCTATGATGAAAGCATTGGTGTGGCTGATGTTAATGGAATCCCTGAAGTCAATGTAACAGCTTCTTCAGTGTATAACGCTACTACTCCAGCAAGTAATGGCAGACTGGACTACGCAGCAGGCTCGTCATGGTGTGCTTCATCACGTGACTCCACTCCGTACTTACAGGTTGATCTGGGGTCAGTTTATATCATTTGTGCTGTCGCTACTCAGGGAAACTCTCGAACAGATCAGTGGGTCAAGACTTACCAAGTACAGTACTCTACAGATGGGAGTAACTGGGTAACCTATCAGGAGAAAGGGAAGAATACGGTAAGACGGTCCAGCCAAATATCATACAGTTTAAGTGACATCTTCTGCTGTATCGCT
The DNA here is from genome assembly GCA_025448195.2 of Parazoanthus atlanticus. Classification (NCBI taxonomy): domain Eukaryota; kingdom Metazoa; phylum Cnidaria; class Anthozoa; order Zoantharia; family Parazoanthidae; genus Parazoanthus; species Parazoanthus atlanticus. Next base: position 3,391 of record JAOEHT020322752.1, on the reverse strand, counting down.
TTGTTTTTGTTTTTGTTCTTGTCTATTGTTGTTTCCTTTTGCATTGATTTAATGTACAATGTGCAATCAGCAGCATTAGAACAAAATGTACATGGAACCGGTCGAGTATTTCGACGATTTTATTCTAACGAGTTTATGAATTTCCACAAGAGAAATCTTGAAGCACTACTTCTACGTTTGTTGGTTTATCCCATTGATTATGTCATTGCAAAAACATTTGTAAAAACTATTATAGTAGACCCGATTGACTAAAGATAGTGTCATAGTGAACACGATAGAAAAGCCACAGTCCCGCCGATGTTAATACACACAATGAAGATATACCGATGTCGCATAGTTACTAGCCAGAGACAAGAGACAGGTTGCTCTTCTACTTCACCATTAGCAAAGTTACCCCGAATATATTTGACTTTCTCGATTGGAGTTGAAAGCAAAAGACCAATAGTTTCATCGCAAGACAACAAAGAGACAACTAGAACGAACTTGCCACTCATGTAACAGGTTTACTGTTTTACAGTCAGATGATAATAAAGTTTTGCGTACCACAAATAACTTAACAGTCTGGCGTCCCTAGCTGAGATAGCAGCCATGTGGAAAACAAATGACATTATCGCATCCCAACGCTTTCAAAGTTACTCCCAAAAATTATATCTTATCCTTTTACCTTCTAAAGTTTTATTTACTCCGATTATTAATAAAGATTCGCACATAGTATAAATGCACTATCTAATTAAATGTAATTAACTACCTACTTTATTCTGCTATGAAGCCCGTATAAGCATTACAAAGTCATATTAGAGGAATCCTTTTGTGTAGTTAGATTTTAATTGAATGTCATAAGAGCTGTGTACTGAGCAGTAGAAATATTCAAAACGATCCACTTGTCATGGGCCAACATGGAATTTCTCGTGGTTTCTTTATTATTATTATTATTGTTATTATTATTATTGTTTTTGTTATTATTGTTATTACTACTATTATTGTTATTACTAATTGTGATGTCTTAAATGTTCTACCACTTCTCCAGTTTTGCTCAGTTGCATATTAGAAATATACGAAATCTTATTAAAATACCTGCATACCTGGGGTGGTTAGCCTTTAATTGTTGTAGTTTACTTTTCCGCACAGACATTTGAAGGAAATTGGGACAAAAGTACCGTAGTGAAGCGCATCCTTTACGAGGGAATTCAGGCTCAGTTTATTCGTATCTACCCAAGGACCTGTTATGGCGGGATTTGCCTCCGACTCGAACTTTATGGGCTTAGCCAACAAGGTAATGTTACACTAAAATGATGTGGTTTTTGCATGATACCGTAATGAGTTTCACCGTCCAGTACAACAGACATATTTAATTCTTCATTTACTCAGAAGTTCTCATTCCGGAATGAAAGTTGCGGTAAAAACATCAGCAGATCGAAAATATGAGTCAGCGTTCAACCCGACCAATCCGCTTGCCTAATTCCTACCGGAATGAGCTCGTACTTCTTTTACATGATACTTATGCAATATGGGGCCAGATTTCGTTCCGGAACGAACATTTCGATCCGGTGCGAGTACCGGGATGAACTCATTCCGGAACAGTGAGACGTACCGGAATGAGATTTTAGAAGGTATCATGTAATCGAATATAGAGACTCAGTATGGAACCGGGATGAAGTCGTAAAGGAATGAAACTCGATCCGGTATCATGTAAACACCGCCTTAATTCGCATCTTTGGTTGAAACTAACGGGCTGCAATAAACACTATTGTGCGGCCCTAATGCAAGTTAATTGCAATAAACACGTTAATTATTGTAGTTGATGCGCTTCTTTAATCGAATTTCACACCTTTGTTAAGACCAACCCTGCAGCCTAGTAAGCTTCTCTCCCAAGTCTAAATCCTTCTTTGTGTTCTGATTAATTTCGATAACAATTAAATTGCTGAAATCATCCACGAAGTAAATCATTCTATCAAAAATGTATTTGTTTTAACCTTGCAACCATAACTGGATCCATGATCAAGCCATAAAAACTAAACAGAGTGAGTACATGGAAACGCCCTCGTCTAGCATACTACAAAACCAGATAGATGCTCCGTTGCCAGCGGGGTTGTTTTAGCTGGTGTAGAGGTATCACAGTTGGACATGTAACCGAAGGGTCGTGGGTTCGATTTCCGATCAAGGCGCTATAACATATAGTGCGTATCTTTCATTACATCTGGTTAACTTCTTTGAGGCACATATTGGTGTAAAACGTTAGCTTAATATATAAAATATATATTCTTTATATAATAAATAATACATAAATAAAAAAAATGTTTCTCTTCTCTACTTTGATAACTTAAAGAGCAGTATAATGAAATATGTCATTTGAATTTGTTTAGTTTGTGAAACATCCACCATCGGTGTGTCAGACAACAAAGTTGTTCCTAATCACAGATTTTCAGCCTCATCAATCCATAATAACAATTACGCGGCTTACAAGGCAAGGTTTACTTCTACTGGATGGACAACAACAAAAGCTGGTAGATCAACCGCCTGGCTACAAATCGACCTTGGAAGTGCCTACTTTTTATGCGCAATAGCAACCAAGGGTACTGGTCATTCACATAATGAATGGGTAAAGGAATACAACGTGAATTTTACCATGGACAATACAACCTGGCAAGTTTATCTGGAAAATCACCAAGAAAAGGTATGTTAAAGCCGTCCTTTTAGAATGCTGTATTTCTGAAAAACACAGCGATGAGTTGTCATTTGTTTGCAGTTAAATTTGTTTCAGTTATAGTTTTGTTTTGTTTCACCTTTTGTAAATATATTTGAATGGGGTAGTGTACGTCTGGAACTGCCTGAATCAAAGTGAATTTATCCAACAAGTATGTTCCTGTGATAAATTCAGTTTGTTTGGTCATGCTATCTAGTGCGTTGCAGTTATGGTTTGATATCGCTTTGTCGACGTGAAGGGCGTCGGAAGTGAGAACCTTCGACGCTACAGTATCTAAATAACATGCATTAAGAGTTATAGGCTTTCCCATCCGACGTTAGAAAAAAAAATCGTAAGGTAGCTATGTTGCCAGCATGGTTGCCGGGGTAATGTAGAGGTAAAATACCTGACTAGTAATCAGGGGACATGGGTTCGAACCCCATTCGTAACAACCTGTTTTTCTTTCAAATTATTTCTACATATGTATTTGCATGCAGAATGGTTTTCTTCATTTATTCATAATTATAAATAGATATGTATATATGTGTGTGTGTGTATATATATATATATATATATATATATATATATGAAGTGCATTAACAGGAAAGGGGACTCAAGGAAATCTCCCACTGACACTAGGCAAGCTGTAAATAAGACCGACGCCAAATCCAAATCCCAGCTGGGGCCAGTATATAAGACCCCTTTCCT
>JAOEHT020322664.1:0-10061 GCA_025448195.2 Parazoanthus atlanticus | reverse complement strand
TTACAGGTAAAACTGGCCATTTGGCATGCCAGCAGCTTTGGCCTTGCTAATTACTTTCCATGACAACAATTAATTTTTAATTAAGAACTGCTGCTATGGCAGCAGCCATTGGACAACATGTCCGCCATGTTGGACGCCATCTTGGATTTCTCGAAAATTTGATTTTTAGCAAAATTGCGGCAAATTTTCTTGAAATTATTATCAAACATGTATTTATTAGCCTCAAATAGGAAAATATTCAAGAAGAAAATGTAAAAGAAAGTAGAATTCCGATATTTGCAAAAATAATTTCCTGTTTATAATCGGAAATTTTAATTTACATAATTTACTTTTCAAAGATGTCTCATTAATTGGACATGAGGTACTACAAGTTTCATTTTAAATGGTGCAACGCTTCAAGTCTTTAGGTCGGAAAAACCTTGAGGGATCAAAATACCTCCCTCCCCCCTCCCATCTCCATAAACTTTTGAGGGTTAGGGCTATAATGCCCTGACTCAGTGGTATTTCGAAAAGTTGTGTTACTATACTGGAATCAAACATGGAGTGGGCTCTTACATATAAAGGGAATCCACGTAAATTGAACTAATCGCATACATCCTGTGTTCTTCTTAGTTGACGGAGACTCCTTCTATCTATGTTGTGGACGGTGTTCTTATGTTTCTGGATGTGAGTATGATAGTTTTACGGTACAGCGGCAATGCACTTTAAACCACTATTGCAATTGCCACGTGGTCTCGTCGCTCCCAAGCTTGTCATTTTTGGACAGCTGCCAAGCAAACACAGCAGATCAACTCTCTCTCCTCCGCAGAGGTTCCCTGGGGTTTTTCAAGGGGGGATTGGGCAATGAATATATGGGATAACTGAGCGCCTATGATTCCCCGCGCGCCCTGTTCCCTCTTTCTCTCTCTTGAAGCCTTTGCGGAGGAGAGAGAGATCAACTGACTGTGTGTCTGTTTCTGCCCCAGAAACCGGGATTGTTCGAATGGCAGGAAAAAGGTCAGCTCTGTTTGAAATCAGATTGGGTCGACGGCAGCTTAAAACAAACAACAACAAAAACCCCTCAAGAGTCGCGTAGCTATGACGAGAATAGCAATAGAAGTCGAGAGATCAGGAACCAGTTGCATACGACTTTGTCGTAAAGATATTCCTAATGTTTAAAGTCTGACGTTGTTGCAAAGGAATCCCTACACTTTAACGTCTGACGTTTTTGCAAAGGATTTCTTAATGTTTAGCGTCTGACGTTGTTGCAAAGGATTTCCTAATGTTTAACGTGTGAAATTGTTGTAAAGGATTTCTTAATGTTTAACGTCTTATGTTGTTGTGAAGGGTTTCCTAATGTTTAACATCTGACGTTGTTGCAAAGGATTTCCTAATGTTTAGCGTGTGAAATTGTTACAAAGGATTTCTTAATGTTTAACGTCGTATGTTGTTGTGAAGGGTTTCCTAATGTTTAACGTCTGACGTTTTTGCAAAGGATTCTTAATGTTTTAACGTCTGTCGTTCGTTGCAAAGGATTTCTTCAAGTTTAACGTCTGACGTTGTTGCGAAAGATTTCTTGAACTTTGACGTCTGACGTTAACGTTGTTGCAAAGGATTTCTTAATGTTTAACGACAGTTGTTGTTGCAAAGGATTTCCTAATGTTTAACGTCTGACGTTGTTGCGAAGGATTTTCTAATGTTTAACGTCTGACGTTGTTGCAAAGGATTTCCTAATGTTTAATGTCTGACGTTGTTGCAAAGGATTTCCTAGTGTTTAACGTCTGACATTGTTGCAAAGGATTCTTAATGTTTTAACGTCTGTCGTTGTTGCAAAGGATTTCTTCAAATTTAACGTCTGACGTTGTTGCGAAAGATTTCTTGAAGTTTGACGTCTGACGTTGTTGCAAAGGATTTCTTAATGTTTAACGACTGTTGTTGTTGCATAGGATTTCCTTGTGTTTACTATCTGACGTATTAAGACTAACGTCCCTCAGCTTTTATGCAACTGAATCCAGTTTCATGCGCAGCCACTGAGAATAGTAAACTGAACATGAAATGGTTTTAGTTCCAATTCTGTATTTTTACTTGAGTTTCTCTCAGTGTAAATAGAAGTCGAGAGAGGGAGAGATATATAGGTTCACTCTAAAAATTCTACTTTCACTGCATACGAGTTAAGACAAAACAATCGAGTCTTACCAGGCCAGTTTTCGTATTTTGGTTGTAGATCTACTGTGTGCTGTGTGTGTATTCCTGCTACAAACAGATGAATGAAAACAGTCCCACGAAGCAACAGGGACAGTGGAAAACGTGGGTAAGGTTTTTTTCCATGCACAAACGGAGACACTCTGCCGTCCTATTTTGAAACGAGAATTCCAACCTCCACTCAAGGTTCAACGAAACTACTGACCGCTCGGACTGGACTTTTAACCGCAGCAGCAGCAGCAGCAACAACAACAACAACAACAACAACAACAACAACAATGATGATGATAATGATAATGCTAATGCTAATGATAGTGATAGTGATAATGATAGTGAAATTTTATGATAATGATAATGATAATGATAATGACACTGACAATGACAATGACAATGACAATGATAATGATAATGATAATGATAATGATAATGATAATGATAATGATAATGATAATGATAATGATAATGATAATGACAACGGCATTGCAGTGAGAATGACAATGATATCGATAACAATAACAGTAATAATACTAGCTGGATCGGAAGTTGCCCGAACAAATTGTTGTCGAGCGTTTATATTCGGCCACAAGCGCCGGCGGGCCGGATTTCTTGTAATTCGTCAATCATATCTCCCCTCAGTTTTGCAAGTAGAGGTTTACAAATAACATGGACAGCAAACACGTGAAACAGACCTCGCTGTCCCTTTTACCCTCCCTCGCAACCGTTTTTTTTAATTAAATTCGTAAAGACAATTGCAAAGCACAGTCACTTTAAATACATCTAAACTGACGTTACCTATCTATTATAAGAACGTGTTCCGGAGAGTATTGAACGGTATGGTACCTTTTAATACAGGCACACAGCGAAATTAATAACTATACTGATCATGAATCGAACTTCACAACAAACTGACGCTGTCAACATGCATCAGTTCGGTGTATATACCACCAAGCAAGTGAATTATAAACCTTTAAAAGCAGCTTAAAACTGACGGGAAAATATTGATCAAGTCGATCGCGCCTCTAGCAACTACTGAGGACCTATAAACTATCCTACCTTCGGCAGGTATAGTGTTTTCAGAGATCGCCACAAGCAGTAATATACTGCCATTTTTCATATCACAATGGGGCCAAACTATAAACGATCCGGTTGTACATTCCAATAAATATTGCCGTAATAATGATGAATACCTTTACAACAAATCGTGTTTATAAGTATTTTATCATTCAGTTCTAGATCAGTTTTAACCAATTTTATCATTGTAAATATACAATTTATATTAGTGTCGTTTTCCATACGGATCAATGACGCTAATTTTAAAAAACAAGACCGATATACATAAAAAGAACATAAAAAATGTTAATTCAGTCACAGTTCCTAAACTTATATGGTACAGGTTATTCCAGAGGGACGGAGCACCAGCTGTGAAAGGTTTTAGTAAAAATTAAACGGTGAGATTATTGCTGAGGAGTTGAGGAGCTAAGCGCTTTCGGGGTTATAAATTGATGGCTTTTTTTGTGGCGCGCGCACTTTGTTATGGGTGCCGCTTTATAAGTGATCAAAAATGTTTTTGAACTATATATCTTTTGCAATTGTTCTTGTTAAATTCATGTTTATTTTAATATTTTCACAAGTTTCACTTTGACCTCTAGCACTTTCGTACAAACGATGAAACGTTAACGGCGCAAAATATACTTCATACTTGTATAATTGTAACATCAGCTGTAAAAACTGCTTTTAAAAAGGTGAATGAAATATTCTTAATTCCTGGCGTAAACCAATTTCAGTCTGAGGACTTGAAGAGCACATATATTTAATTATAAGTTTTATAGAATTTCCTGTTTCTAAACATGACCAGTATATTTGTTTTACCCTAAGGTAGCTTTTAAAAGCTAAATCATAATTTTAGAATTTATGACTTTTATCAGCTGCCGCCAGCCGACCAACATGCAGGAAAACCTCCTTATAACTTATTTATAAAGCGAAGAGACAGATAAAATTGTCGTATTTCCGTCAGTTATAGATGAATAATAGAGGTCCCAGCTCCGTCAGTGAAACTGATCTAAATAGAAAAACGAATACATCGGCTGTAATATCAAAGTGCATGCATCAACCGGTCAATTCGACCGGTAACCGGGTATTAAACTTTTATTTAATTTGTTTTCATTTTATATATGCTAGTTTAAAAAAATACATATAGATATTTAATAGTCAAACTCTAAGAGTCCGGTGTTATTTTCTTTCATATAAGATTCTGTCACTGAATGATTGTACTGAGTCGTGAAATTCAGTGCCAACAAATAAATGTCAAGTGGTTGATACATTCTTTGAGCTGACGTCAACTTTAAAACTTGACACGCGTAACTCGACGAAAAGAGAAACGCCACGTACGTCACTATTTTTGCGTTGTACACAAATTCAATTGTGGTTATAGAAGGCTACTAACCAGTGTCATTTACAAACGTCACCTTCTCCGTTTCCTTATCTCAGTATTTTAGAAACAGCCGTGAGTCAAGCTTAAATCCGTGGAGCGTGCTCTGTGTAAACTGAAATATCAGTTACGTAACGCCAAATGAAAAGACCCTACTGAACTCAGGAATTGACAAACTATGTACAGGCATACAAGTTTGCTCATTCACGATCAAATGCTTTTTTTCTGATGAAAAGTACTGAAATGCCGAGTAGATCGAACACTCCATGCCAACACATCGTGAGGATCGCCTTCCAAATCCAGTGTGCTGATCTGCCTCCTCAAACTCAAAGTCGATTTTTCGGTTTGATTAGCCACTCAAAGGTTAGTGATAATTTCTTCCGCTTCAAATCTTTTTTTGAATGTACTCTTGTCAATTATAAGATAAGAGCTTTTCACCCAGAAAGTTCACTAATGTTATTTAAGATAAGTAGAACTGAATCGTAAATGAACCTCGAACTTCAGTCGAATTTACTGAACGGCGAATTTAATCACAGGACACCCGCACCCAAGCTCTGAGTTAGTCAAAAATGTATGGTCACTGAAATTACTATCGGGAACTTCGATTTTTGGATGTCTCGGTAAATAATAGACAGAATAACCCCATGGCCATGTTCCACAAGGAGACAAATAGACATACATGAGACAAGTAATTGCGACAAGGATGTTTTATTTCTTTATTTCAATGGGAGACTAAGAGTTCGAAAGATTATTTCCCATACAAAGTCTCTTAAATTCATAAACTATATATTATAGACTAACTCCTGAAGAGCTTGGGTGACCTGTGATATAATTGAAAATTCTAAACGATCTATATGGGTATCTATAGAAGTCTGAAAAGTATACACTGTATTTCTTACAACACTGATTTAATTTTAGACCCACATTTGTGGTCAAGCCGTTAACGGCTTCAATGAACTGGTTCGACTGAATTAAATTCGACTGAACTGATGACGCCTAAAACAGGCCAAATATTTTTGAAAAATTACTGTAAACTACACACTTTTTCATAAGAACAAACTTTATGGTTCGGATTTGCCAAAATTTAAGAAAAAGTTAGGAACCGACTGATACAAGTCACAGTTATTTTATGAATAAAAACCAATTTGATGATGAATTAAGTTTGCCAAAAATACATATATATATACCGTAAAATCTCGAAAAGAAGCCCACTGGACTTAATCTCGAAAAGAAGCCCATTTAGTTTGCAAGTAGCCTCCACGCAGACTATATATTCTCCTTCGCTGCGAGAGGTCTCTCACTCGGAGAAACTAGTTTCTCCTCGCAGCGAAGGAGAATAGAAGGCTATTTGCAGGAGGTAATCTCGAAAAAAGCCCATCTCGAAAAGAAGCCCATAGGTTTCTTTTCAAGATAGTATAGGCTTCTTTTTTCTTCTTCTTTCTTCTTTTTTTTCTTCTTTCTTCTTCTTTCTTATTTATTTATGGGCTTATGCCTACATTAGTCCTATTGTTTTACAGTAGCAGTTCTCAATATTCGCAGCATTCACTTTGAAAAGAAGTCCCCGTCTTGACTTTGCAAAAGTAATCTCGAAAAGAAGCCCATCTTGAAAAGAAGTCCGTCCAAGGGTCCTAAATAAAAGAGGTTTTAAGGTATTCTGTATTACGAACACCAAGCCTCGGTCAAAATTACCTGGTTCTTATCAAAATAAAAGAAAACAATACAAAACAAAACAAAACAAGACAAAACAAAACAACACGAAGCGAAACGAAACGAAACGAAATGAAATGAAATAAAATAAAGAAGCCGGTGTTGTATCCCTCATGCCTTTAGTCATCCTATAAACTAAAGTTTATGTGAGTATTTTTTGGGACGAATTTAAAAGTGCAGACACTTCACGGGTTTTAAAAAGTAAAAGAAAATAGTTTCAAAAAACTTTCACGATCACCCAGACAAGCATTTTTGTATGATGAATAAAAATGCTTGGTAACGCTAATAAACTGCCAGTTCCTCAGGAACTGTTCTTACAATTAATTAAAATGATAAGTCTTTCATTTTGTGGTTTTCCGATAAACATTTTCTATTACCACAAGAATGGCTCCCATTCAACTGACATCATTGCAGGCTTTGCGCCGGAAGTACGGAATTTGAAAATTCCGTTCACCTAATTAGCATAATTTTATCAATTATATTCTTAAAAATTTGAATTTTTCCGCATTTCAGTTCAAGTTTGACTTCGCTGATGATGACATCAAATAACATTGCATTTGCAATTTATTCTCTTTCCGTCAGTTTACAGCCGAGTTGCAAACAACGAGGAAAATTTAGAATTCTGTGAATGCAATATAAATAATTGGCGCCGCGGCGAGTACCGGCGAGCGCGCACGAGGCGAAGTTCGACGATAAAATACTTGTCAAAGTCAAATAAATTTCTGGAGCGTGTGGAAAGAAGACAGCCTTCTCTTACCAGAGGTGAGATATTTATAAAACAATCTTTTAACTACCTGACACAGCTTTTTATGGTTAATTTGTTTATTTTGACATATTTCAACGCCGAACTCGCTGAAACCATTTATCCTCACTCCTACAATGACTTTCCCTTCAGTTGTCAAACTGAAAGATTGTTTTCATTTCGAGTCTGAGAGATCAGTCAGCCATTCAACCACTCATGACTCTGCGGAATTTGCATAAAGGAACGGTAGCTAACTGAGCATTTCTCAAATTATAATTTGAAATCAGCTTTAAAAGTGGACCTATCATATCATTGTTAAGCTTCTTTTGTATGCCAGTTCGACGCGACTTGTTTGAATATTGACTTTAAGTATTCACTTCAGGTTGTGGAAGGATTCATCAGCGCAACTGTCAAATACTGGAATCAGTTTATTAATCGGAGAGAAATAAGTCAATTTACTGTCAGCTCCCAGTCGCATTGGAAGACGAGCTGTACACAATTCGATTCACCGGGATGCCTAGCCTTGAGAGATTATCGGGGACCGCTCAAATATCGATTGACTGACACATTACAGAGTCGAGCAGTTGAAATCAGCAACGGCGTAATGAACATTTATTGCTTGTCCTTGAATTTTCCTCGATTGCCCGTTTCAAGTTGAGATTCTGCATTGATCAAGTGAATCCCAAAACAATAAGAAGAAACCTCGGAAGGCCTTGGTTTCTGGGTAAAATTAATCACGTCAGTCGGAGTTGATCCAGTGTTGTGTTGTGTAGTGTGACTGAATCAAATTCATTCCCAGAGTTTCGACTCTGGCGCCCACTACAAGCGGATTTGCTCCGAGCTAGTGAATTGAAAGCTTCATGTCGAACGGATAGTGACCACAGATCGTTTATATGCTGTTTCTGAGTAGCAGGAAGGGAGTTGAGTCGGCAAATATAGCACGAAATCTCGCGAGTCTGCTTCGTCTTGCGAACCGGAAACCCTACCTTCGGTCGGAGCGAAACATTTAGCGTTCTCTCGACGAAGGTATGATCGGCGTGAGTAAAAGCCAAGGGAAGTTTACCTTTAAAACGAGCTGACATTTCTTCTGTGCTGCATTCCATCGCCATGCAAGTATCAAGGTATTTTGTGTTTTCTTTGTAGCTAGTTTGAACAGTCACATTTCCAATCTGAAGCAACAGAAAATGGGACAAGACAGAATCGAGCGATTTGAGGTCACTTTCGAATGTTGTATGCGAATTTTATTTTGTCATATGAAAGTAAAGCGCTTCTTTTTCTAACGAAAGTATACTTTCGGTCTATTTCATACTTGATTGAAGAACCTGAGGGCGAAGTAGCAGCAATTTGCAACAATAACGTCATTGACTACGTTTTCTCGAACTTGCTTCAAGAAAAATTCGCTCGGTTGACGGACTGGTCAAATATTTTGAATATTTGCCTCTGAACTGTTGACTTCGCGTTCAATTTCAGCCTTATTTCGCCTTTATACTTTGTTGGTGTAGTTCCCGTGTTTAATGTGTAGCATACAGTGCTGTAAAAACATTCAAAGAGCTTTTACGCTCTACAGGTTTCAAACAACTTGTACATCAATCAGTAGGTTCTACCGGTAAAATAAACTACATGTATCTTCCTGCATAATAATTTTTGCTTTTGTTTCTTCCCTCAGGCCGCGTGACGATTTAGATGCCTTTTACTACCAGTATATGTACAAGAGAGATGAGGAAACACGAAGGAGCACAGGTTCGATTTATGAAGGCAACGAAATTCCCGTGAGAACCAGAGCTCAAGGAATGCATTTCAGAAGCAACTCTGACACTAGCGAGATCAATGTTTGCTTCCAAAAGGGAGATTTTGATATCCCCATTGCAGCAACAGACGCAAGATCTCCGACTGGGGAAAGTTTCTTTGCTTTGGTGCGAAAGTTTGAAAGAAATATAAATGACCAAACCAACCACCTGTTTATTGATGGAAGGGGTACAATTCCACCCCACCAAGGAGCACCATTTACAGATGGGGTTCAGTTACCCCCTCTCAAAGGTACTCCAAACCTGGCTGCAGGAAGCCCTGCTGTTGAAAAAAGGACCCCAAACTTGAGGCGAAAGAATTCGGTAAAATCAAACACATCAATCTTCAGTATGCTTAAAAGTTCAGGTACAAAGCCATTGGAAGATGGCTCTGCAGATCGGCCTCAGCCAAGGAATTCGAAGGCCATATCACATTATGACTGCCAGAGTTTAGCACTTGATTTTGAGGAAATTGCAAAAGCAAGGGCTCAGCATAGTGAAGGAAGAGGAAGAAAAAATACCAGATCAGGAGCATCAGCAGCCTCTTCTAGAATAAATTCAATGACAAACAAATCAGGTCGTCGTGGTTCAGACTCCAGTATGGACAGTGCTGATGAAGTAGTTGATTTCGGAGACAGTAAAACCAGTGAACTGGTGTTAAGTTGTGCATATTTTAGGAATGAACTTGGTGGAGAGGATGAACTGGATCCTCAAATCGGACTCTCAAGGGATAACACAGCATTTCAAAATCCACATGACCCTTCTCGTCCCAAGGAGTTTAAAGTTGACCGCATTCAGAAACGAAGGTCGACTTTGGATATTTTATTAACTGCCTATGACTCTGCACGAAAGGGGAACTTGAGTAGTGGAACAGGTGTAACAGTATTGGATAACTCAAAACCCGATAGTGGAATACCCCTGTACTTTGGTGAGGGATCACTGGTGGTGCCAGATGAGGGCAAAGTTGTCTTTGAACATGTTGACCATGGAGCATTTTTTTATAGAAATTTCTTCTTTGGACAAGGTGAGTGTGACTGACATATCGACATATTTGTGAGTGACATATCTTGCAACATACATATAATAATATATTTCTACCTTTCTTTTGTTTCTGTATCTATCTATGAAATCCGAAGGAAATATAATAATTAATGTGTGTAGACAAAAATGTATATGTCTATGTATAGAGATATAGGTTCTCCAAAATTAACCTAGTTAA
>JAOEHT020322580.1:0-10061 GCA_025448195.2 Parazoanthus atlanticus | reverse complement strand
CAGAAGCTCAAATTTTCCTCGACCAATTAGATCCTTTAAAACTTAGTTTGGCCGGGGATCAAATTGGCGAATTGAGCGCCTCGTTTGATATTGAGCGAGCAGTAAAAGAATACGGACACAATATCTCAACCATGTTATCCGAGTGCTCATGGCAGTCAACTGAACTCTGCCGTCCGCAGAATTTCTCGACGTTCATTTCAGGCGAGGTAAGAATTGATTTATTTTTGTCAAATCTTGTCAAATCTGGGAGATTGTCACTGAGAACTCAACTGCTGTCGGAACTGACTGTGGAATAAAGCCACTCAGTTGAATAATATTTTTATTGCTTTATCTAACTGGAATGTTGAATTGATTGTTGTGATGCAAATTTGATCATCCTACCTTAAGCCGGATAGTTGTCGTTAAAGTTTGGACTTGTTGACATCACAAAGTGTACACGCAGTAATTGCTATAAACAGACTGAGCAAGTTATGTTTTTTATGAAATTTCGAGTATCTTCGTAGAAGTAACAGTATTGAAATCATTTGATGATCTCCAGCCGAACTACCAGAAAACATTTCCAGTGGTGAACAAAATGATATGACACAAAATAAAATCACAAAAAAAACTTTGTTTTTCTTTGTTTATTGTTCCATCGTAATTTTGAAATGACACACTTGTGACGTCACAAATTAATCTTTAACGCTTCTATAATACCCAGTCGTCGCAGAACTGAAGGATGACATTTATAGCTAAAACTGAGAGTTGTCGCTGATTAAGAGTTTTACTGAACAAGGTTGTCTCCGCCACAACTGCTGCCTTTGTCAGCTGAAATGATATATCATCCTGTCTAGTGATATAATATTTTAAAATGTGGTAAAAATTGCTAAAAATGTACAAAATAAAAAAGGTTTAAAATGCTGTATAAGTTAGATTAGAAATACATTTTTAATATTCTCAGTTTACACACTGGGGAACAAGATACGTTCGTTTGTAAAGTTTTGTCTCTTTCTGAATGCCACGCTTGTCAAAACAGTCTTTTGGCTTATGGCCATTATTTCTGTGCTATTGGTGGTGATTTGCAAACGCGCGAAGCAACAAATCAGTACACTGATTTTTCTTTGTTTTCAGACACGAGAGTTGTTTGCATTTCGATATCATAACGGTTTGATAGCCGGAAACTTAGAGCTATTTAAAAAAAGACGTCTCGTGCATGGATGCATTGCTACCAAGGGCGGCTTGGTACTAACAATTTTCATGTTCCATGTATTTCTTCCACAATTCATCAAAAAAGTCAATCAATTTCATAAATTCCAAAAACTGAGTCTCTTAAAAACCAACTCTTAAGGACAAATGTCGATTTAAACAAATTTGCTGATTCCCGGTCCCAAATCGCTATAAACTGGAGGCTAAACCTCAATTTGCACTAATGACCATTTTTTTAAGTGTTCAGTTCACGGTAAAGCCAACTATTACGGACAAACCTCGTCGGACTTCTTGACAGATGAAGTTTAGGTCTTGAATTAAAAATGCTAAAGACCTTCGCAAATACCAACTTTTAAGGACTGGTCGGGACTATCGCACGAAAAGCCAGAAATTTAGGACATTCATTGGCCGTTGAAAATAGGGGTACTTAGCCGCCCTTGTTGCTACACATTCGGACAAAAAGGATTTACGGAAGGTTGTCGAAACTACAATGCAAGTTTCTGCATCAAAATGCTTAAGTAGTTTTTCTACTGCCTTCACTAAATTTTTTCAATCCAGTATTTTTATGCTAGTTCTTTTATTCCTTCGTTTGTGACAACCCATAACTCTTTAAATTTTCAGTTTGGCCTATGTTACACGTTCAACTCTGGGAGGACTGGGCACCGCTTGTTGGAGGCGTTCTCGTCTGGCCGAGGACGTGGACTGGTTCTAGCTCTTAACGCAGAGCCCGATGAATATTATGGCCCATACAGTTATGCTGGGACGGGATTTCGCCTCCTCGTCCATGATCAGCGTGAAGATGATCCAGTTATGAGGCTGAAGTCTGCTATGATTTCTCCGGGGTATAGTTATGAAGTTAAAATCACACGCCGAGAGGTAGGAAGGCCTCGTGACTTTCTAGTTTTTTAAAAATTCAATTCCTACTGAATTTAAAATTAATCTAGTAAAACTATAAAAATCCCATCAAAGATAACGCTGATTTAAAACCCTTTTGACGGATTCGTATAGGTAATCGCATAGTTTCTTAATAATGATAATGATAATGGTATTGATACTAATACTGACAATGATAATGATAATGATAATGATATTGATGATGATGATGATGGTGGTGATGGTAATGGAAATGGTAATGATAATGATAGTGACAATGATAATGATAATAATAATGATAAATTTTATTCATCACAGATTTAAACTCAAAGGAGTTGTTTCCTACAATACCCTAATTACAGTCTATTTAACCTAACTGAGCACAGTATTGCACACTACGAAGTGATTTACAAATTATTCTTATACACTTAAATCAACACTTTGAAAAAGTAATTTGACGTAGTGTTGAAAATTGACATAATATCAGCCATTGATATTATGTATGGAAATAAAGATTTCTTATCCAGAAATTAGAATGTATGGTATTCAAACTTTGCATAAACGAGGTTATCAATTGCAAATAAACGCTGTGGAGGCACATCATATAATAATGGAATTCATCGCCTATTTCGTTTTGATGGCAGAAACAGCACAAACGGCTTTGTTTTGGAATGTTAGAATATAATAATGATAATGATAATGATAATGATATTGATAATGATAATGATAATGATAATGATATTGATAATGATAATGATAATGATAATGATAATGATAATGATAATGATAATGATAATGATAATTGTGACCGTACACTTCATGGGGAATTAGCTCTCAGGGGTTCGACTCTAATCTGCACTGCAGCTTCTGCTGATAAAGTAGTTGGAAATCCAAACTACAGTTCCAAACGTCCACTGCAGCTTCGACCAGAGAGGAACCCAGTTACTAGCTCGAGAGTTATTATCAAAACAGATTGGACTGCAAGCTATGCTTTACCTTATCTATTGCAAAAAAAACCCCCGCATGTTAGGAACAAAAAACAAAGTAAACAATGAAATAGTGAAACAATAAAAGCTAATTGACTATAGAAACCTAAAATAACGCGCGAGTTAAAAGAAGCCGAAGTTAGGAAAGGTTTTTTGTGTGACCGAAGTCTTGCCTCGTGACAATGACAATGATAATGATAATGATAACAATAATGATAGTGATAGTGATAGTGACAGTGATAGTGGTAGTGATAGTGATAATAATAATAAAGATAATTATAATGATAACAGCGATAGTGATAACGATAATGACAATGACAATCCAAAATTCAAACAACTTTTTCAGCAGAAGCTGTGTATGAATAGAAACTAATACTAGAAACTACTATAGCAAATATAGCGTACCCCTCAAATGTTTCAGCCCAGAGTCATAACGTTAACATTTGGGGGGGGAGGGTGAGGAAGAGGAAGAGATGAAATTAAATTCGATGTGTTATTTAGCAACAAAATTGTACAATGTCAAAAGGATAGGTCTGTTTCTAGTCATAAGGTTTCTAGTGTTTTCTAATTTAGCTGCTACAAAAAAATTGTACAAAGTGATTGAATAATGGTCAAATTCAGGTTATGAAAACTATGGCTGCACATGTTCAACCTTGTGCATTCTTGAACTTTGTTTGATTATTACCCGAGAAAGTAATGTATCTATTTTTACCTTAAAAGTGGTTGATTGTGAATTCTCAGTTATTGTCGGAGTGAGTGATCCCTGATTTGCTGTCTTTGACCGGATATCCATGAAAAATGGAGGAAACATTTCGATGGCCACATCTCTTGCTGTTAAACTTGAGTTTTCCTTGTGACTACACTGGATTAAGTACTCAACATCTTGTCTGCGTGCGAGAGAACGTATCACCAGACAACAGATATAGTGATTTAAATGTGGTAAGTTGAATTGCTGTACAGATATCCCAAGTAATTCCTTCCGAGCGATAGCCCCAGAGAGAGGGGATAGGCCAACACGGAGAAAGAGAAAATACCTCTGGGTTCGAATCCTATCGAGGTCAGAGATCTTTTCTCTTTCGCCGTGTGGGCCCATTTCTTTTATAACAACAACAAAAACAACAACAATGCATTTTATTCCCCTATTAGTTAATCAATGACTGAATATTTACAGGTTGTGATAAAAAGAAGATTAGGGGATACTGCATGACCACCCGAAATAACCATAAGAGTTAAAAATGCCGGGTGGCCAGTATATTTCTTTAGATTGCAATATTTATGTTCGGTTCATGCACAAGAAAACAGAACAAAAAATATATAGATAATGATATAGGGCTATCGCTCAGAAGGAATAACTTGGGATATTTGCACAGCACTTCTACTTACCACATTTAAATCACTATATCTGTTTATTAGTGCTGAGTGGCCAAACCTTACTGGTTACCCCTTCACATACGTGTTCAAATTGCCGCTTATTACCATCTTAATTACCCACGACCAGCTCCGATCTGGCCTATTAGCTCAGTAAGTAGAGCAATGGTGATCTGTTCCGGAGGTCGTGGGCTCTCTTTGTCCCTGTGGGCCCATTTCCTTTCTAGGAGTATCGCTCAGAAGGAATTACTTGGGATGTTTGTATTACCAGTAAAGCCAAGTTTACACAGGTGATGCAAGCCGACACAGGTGGCAGCACTATGACTCTAATTGGATATGCAAAATGAAAAATGATTTGACGCAGAATAACGGGGACAATATACAAAATTGGGCTGCTGTTCTCGAATTATACAGTTTGTTTCAGAAAACAGGGCACAGAGCCTAGCACACATAGTCTTTTCACTAGCAATATGCATTTCAGACCAATTAAGTACATTTTTGTTGCCTTTTCCCTTGACGACCAGGGGAGGGGTAGGGGACACAAGGGAGGAGACAGAAGGGGAAGGGAAGGGAAGGCGAAAGTGAGGTAGTAGGAATAGGGCCGGACAAGTCCAAGTATAATATTTTGTCTGAATTTGTGTTTGGGTCACTGGTGAAAGCACTATTTCACCGGCAAGACGCAAAACACCTGTTTAAAGCTAGGGACTGCGTCACAATCTAGCTGAAAAACCAGGGAATTAGGAAACACATTTGAAGGAGCTTAGAGTTGTCGGTAGTAGAAAACTGCTCCACTGTGAACACAGTTCATGTATTTTGATGACTATTGCTTACTTGATATATTTGAACAGTTTGAAAACACTTATTTATTTATCTGTTTATTTGTTTGTATATCTGCTTATTTATTTATTTATTGTATAAAAATAAATCCGTTGAATGAGCGGCTTGCAAACATTTCCAAGATCTGTACAGCTTATAATTTTTAGCAATAGTGAACCTTAGTGCCTGAGCAAGGAGGAAAACGTTTGAAAGCTATCGTTGTCCAATAGGGGTCCTTAGATAACCCCGAATGTCAGTTGGGACCCTTGAAAAAAGACCGAGGTAACCCCGGGTCATCGTCTGACACACCCTAAAAGATCATGCAGCCGCAATACCCCAGACTACGGACCGGGATTTCTCGGGTTATCGGCCAGAATACTTACTAGGGACAGTGGCTGCATGATAAAGCTAAAGACTTACCCCACAGAAAGCGGTCTTCGAGTTACAAGATTGACGCTGAAGTTCAATGATAGAGCTGTTGAGCTTGCAACTGTCTGAAACAAGAACGTCAATATGAAAACAACAAAATTTAAAAGATAATGTTTGCATTTTGAATTTATGGTGTTTGTTGATCCGAAAGTAGTAAAGGCTCGAGCTTCTGGCTTTGTATCGAGTGGAGTTACCTTGAAGCCTGGAGACATGTAGAAACGCTTATTATCCACAGATATACTGAAGCATACTTTCAGTACATTTCATGATTTTGTAAGCGTTTTTGAGCTTTGAGAAATTAAATTAGATTAGATATGATTAGCATATCGTTAAACTGGCCGCTAATATAGTCAGGAAAAAAAACACTATTGAAGATTAAGAAATCTTCATACTCAAGTTTTTGGCAAAAATGTGCCGCAAGATTAGCCAAATTGACACAAAAACTAGAAGACTTCTGTATCTGACTTTTTAGTGAGAGAGTGAGTATATGTTATGCGAGCGACGATCCTCTTTTGATAAAACTGATCATCTCTTAACTTTTAATGAGCTAGATTTGTTGGCGCTATCATACTCAGCCGGCATGATACTAATTAAAGACTTCATGTTTTACTTTAATTATATAAATGTCGTGTAGGACTTTTACAGTATTCCTCTTAATAAATTTGTTAAAAGTAGTTTCGAGATCTTTTTCGCAGTCAGTATTTCATCTTCGGATCTACTCGTACCGAAATGCCGAACCAAACGTTTTGAAACTAGCTACTTTATTTGCAGACGTTTCTAATTTTGATTCATTCTATTTGCATGTGGCCTAATGCTTTTGTCATTTTGTTAATTTTAGTAGTGGTTCCATCCAAAATAATTTTAAAAACTAAAAAAGCAGATTTTGCGGGAACATTTATCTATGATTGTTTGATTTGTTCTAAATACCTTTGGTTATCAGCGCAAATGGATTGCCGTGTTTTTCTCCAGAACTTTTTATTAACATGCACTTATTTACAGTTGTCTTTACCGTTATTTATATGAGTGAGCTTTTAAAATGCGTTATTTTTAAAACTTCAGGCAGGCAGGTGTTATCTAACAAAGTTAGACTTTGGTCATGTCGAACGTACCACCTGCCATGTACTCACAATATTGTTGCTTTCAATTAGTTCTCATAAACTAAGCAGTTCCGACTGTTTACAAATATGCGGACCATATTAACGGCAACGTTATTGGTTTCTAGAGGAACAGCTAAGCGCCCCTTTGTAGGAATTCAGCTGACAGTTTTTGCAATTAATCAAAATCGATTGCTCGACGTTCAGCTCGTCTTTTTGCAGCAAATATAGGTTTATAATAAATCTTGAGAGTTTTCGTTTAGGTCCATTTGTTTTCGAAATTGATGTGTGTCCACTTCAA
This sequence comes from Parazoanthus atlanticus, assembly GCA_025448195.2. Lineage (NCBI taxonomy): Eukaryota > Metazoa > Cnidaria > Anthozoa > Zoantharia > Parazoanthidae > Parazoanthus > Parazoanthus atlanticus. The sequence continues at coordinate 3,009 of JAOEHT020322580.1, read as the reverse complement.
ACCGTTTGAACTGCGTGTTAGACTGAGGCCAAACGACTCTGTAAGCAAAGGTATAATTGCTATATATAAAGTTGAAAAGAGCTAAAAAGGTAATCTAGATTAATTCTCTGTCGGTTGTGAACTCTTCAAGCAGGCCTGGGGCATGCGCGTTTCCGTCCAGTCACTTATTCTTCCTTCTTAACGAAATGCAATGCATGGAAATTTAAATCAACTAGCTGGGTTTATCGCGTGCTTCAGCAAGCAGAATTACATGTGAATACAAACAACATGAAATCATTTTTTTTGTTGCAGTTTTGCAGTTTTTCCTCAGAGGATTTTTTTAAGTCCCGTCGATTTCAATTATTGGTTTATCACAAACTCGGTTGGATTGCGCTGTTTTTTGTGTGATAAACACTGTATGTGGTTAACTTGAACAACAACAAGACAACTTCTCTAAGGATATGTCAAATAAGTATTGTATGTTTTAAAATAAGACCTTTTTTCGATTCCAAATTCATTTTTCCTGTTCAAATAAATGCGAGTAGACATACGAAAGAGGATGTCAAGACAACGACGAACCAATACCAATCCTTGAATTTTGTGTATAATCTGTTTTGCTATCGTTTGCTTGTGGGCACCCACTCTTCACTTCAGTTAAATTGTAATTACCTTGGAAACTTGCCATTGTTTTTAGTTCTAAATCTACGCGTGCTTGTAAACGGATAGTTATAGAACTGAGCCAGACATTTTGGTCATAATTCAACGAGATAAGCAGACAAAATATGGCTGGAAGATATTCAATAACTGAGTAAAAATCAGCTCACTAGTACTAACATTAGACTGGTCTCTGCAGCGCAATGTAGGATGGGTTTGCGCATTATACTTCATAGTAAAATATCTGAAATGCAACATATTTCACTTACCAAACACAAAATTAAGACACAGATTCCTCTTTTCATTGTGTCTTCGGCATGTCGCTAAGGTCCAAATAATTTTGCGCTTATGATTCTCTCACACGGGGAACACCGAAAACAAGGTCACACGTTCCCTCTATATATTGCTGCAAATGTCTCGTTATTGATGAGAAGTAATAAAAATATTTAATTTCCGGCCCGCCACTGTATCACAACGAAAATTAAAAATTTATAGTTTTGGAAGATCATTACGAAATTAACTACACTAATTTAATCTGTTTCAAATAGAAACCACAAAACTTCAACTTCGACCTAAAATACGGCGAACAGTTGACTGATGTAGTCAGTTGATCGAATTGGCGAACCTTATAGCTTGTAATCTGACGGAAAGTGCCTCCAAGGCTTTTGACACCGTAAACCACTGTATTCTTCTTGATAAGCTAGATCACTATAGTATAAGAGGAGTGGCACTAGATTGGATTAAGATCTACCTTGTAGACCGTTTCCAGTATGTTGATTATAAAAATGTCTCATCAGACAGGCAACTAAACAAATGTGGAGTCCCACGGGGGTCTATTCTTGGACCTCTCTTGTTCCTACTTTATGTAAATGTATTTACAATTCATCTAAGCTATTGAAGTTCGTCTTGTTTGCTGATGATACAAATGTATTTTACTCTGATAGAGTCTTAGTTCCTTACAAAATAAACAAACTTTTGAACTTGACAAAATATCTAAATGGCTCGTTGCAAATAAAGTATCCATTAGTGTAAAAAAACTAATTATATTACATTTAAAAGCCGACAAAGAAAGTTGACTTCTGAATTTTCTGTAAAAAATGATAACAAATTGATCGATCGCAAATCGCACGCTAAATTTCTTGGAATTATTATAGATGAAAATTTGACTTGGCAAAATCACATTGATATTATATCTAACAAAGTATCTAAATCAATAGAAATTATATCTAAGGCAAGATTTTTCCTCATTCAAACTTCTTTATTTACCTTATACTTCTCTCTCATATATCCCTACCTATATTATGGAAATACTGTTTGGGCTTATACCTATGCAGCAACCCTGCATAGAATTGTTACACTCCAGAAAAGAGTTAATCGTGTTATTGCCAAATCTAGTTAAGATGCTTACACTCAACCTCTTTTTCATGATAATAATATCTTGACTTTACAACAAATAAATCTATACCAAGTAGGTATGTTTATGCACTCTTACCAAAATAACTATCTTCCAAAAGGCTTTGATTATTCAACCAGAAACTCGAGAAACCTCGGACCTCGTCACTGTCGTACAAATATTAAGCAATTTACTATAGTTTATCAAAGCCCCAAATTCTGGAACTGGAATAATTGGCACTAGTCAAAACAGCTGTCTTTCAAGAAAAAGCTAAAAGAATACTTATTTCTCAATCTAGTTTTTTCCTAATTGTACCCCATAGTTTATTTTAGTACCCCACAAATTAAACTCCTATATTATATTATATTTTTGCATTTTGGCACTCTTATAATTTCATTACTTTAATTATTGATCCTATTATAAAATAATATCTGTGCATACATGTAAATAGCTATATATTCATAGTCCATTAAAGACAATCCAAATGTCATAAGCCCTGTGGTTTCCTTTTGGACTGTCTTCCCCTTTGAATAGCAACATTGAATTGCAAGGGGAAAAAATGAAACAAATCTTTTCCAAAGTCTTGTAACCAGTTCAATTATTGTAATTTTGTATATTATAATTATATGTAAATAGATTGTTTTGATCATTATATGTTATTTATTCAATTTTTATAATTATGTGCATATTTCTTTATTGTTGTACTAATTCAGTTATAACTGTTATTCACTTAGGGTTTATTTGAAATAAATAAAAAATATAAAATATTGCAGAAATATAGAATCTACTTCTGCAATATTGCACGCAACATTTTCGGGGGCTGACACACTAACTGCAAAAATTGCGTGCAATATTTCGTGCAATGTTGCACCGTGTGTCAGGACATTTATGCATGCATGCATGTATGTAGGTATGTATGTATGTATGTATGTATGTATGTATGTATGTATGTATGTATGTATGTATGTATGTATGTATGTATG
>JAOEHT020322495.1:0-10061 GCA_025448195.2 Parazoanthus atlanticus | reverse complement strand
TGGGCCCGTGCCGCAGAAATATCAATTTCTGTCTAATTCGTTCATTACAATCACTCAATCGCCAGAAATTACATTTTGTCTGAATTTGTTTATTACATTGAGACAAACGATATCATACCGGAAAACGTTTGTAATTGCCGTCGGAACAGGTTTGAATAAAGTTATGTTTGCTGCAAAAAGTGTCCGAAATTTTTGTCCGAAATTTGTCCGAAATTCACAAAAACGTGTCCGAAATTAATTTGTCCGAAAATAAATGTCCGAAATATTTTATTTGCGTATACGTAATCATACCGTGATACAAGCCCTTTCAGGTTTCGCAAGTCAGTGCAAGTCAACGCATGTTTTGGCCAGGCAGGTTTCCTTATTTGGAGGCTGCAGAAATCACACAGCAACAAAGGTTTGGATAACTTTATGTCATTCAAACCTCTCTGAAACTGATAACCAATGTTTTCCATCACCGGCACTACTATATATAAAACTTTTGTAGAAATATTAAAAACTTTGCGCGAAAGCTGAAAAATCAAGCTTTCTAGGGTAAAAAGAGTTTCCTGGTCTAGTTGGTCATTTTGATCAAAATGCTTGTCGCAAAAAATGTTTGGAACTAGATTTTAAAGCAACAGTTCAGATATATGATGCAAAGGTTACCATTACGAGAATGTCTGAGCCGGAGGCCAACTTTTTGAGCGGGAACCCCACTCTGGCCTTTCCTCAACACTGTTGCAAAAGTGTCAAACGATGAAGCAACAAATACTTCTGCTTTCATCTTTCCCTTACGATGGGCTCCACTGTCAAAAGTTTTCGCGGCATTTTCCGTGCAACCAACAAACGCTGCTCATCTGACAAACATTCACTCATAACACGATAAAAAGTATATAGTCGTCTGACCGCGATCGCCATCTTGGCTTCCCGTCTTTCGTCAGTCCAAAACTCAAGAGCGAAATGAAAATAAAGTTTTTAGTGCACTGCTTTTTTTAGCCATTGCTGACATTTTCCTGTCAAAATGATGGTCAATTAACAAACAAAACCTGGCAAAGTGAGGCTCTGTTCACATTCGCAATATCAAGGTGAGAAAAATTGATAACAAGAAAATTGTCAGTGTAAGCAGCACAGAACTGAACTCCTATAACATTAACGTCGTAGCGCTGGCAAACCAGAACCCCCTACGACGCTCAAAAATCTTCTTACTTGGCTCCTCATATATCTGACGCTCGTCGCCACCCCCTCCCCCACAAGAAAATACGGCCCTGCAAAAGTTTGTTCGAAGGGGATAAAACGAAGCGACACCAAGCAGGGACCGATCCAAAAATTTTGGAAAGAAGGGGCCTGGAAAGAGTGTCTGTGCTCCAGTAGATGTGTTTTCAGCGTTTCTCCGTATCGCAGATAGAGGTTATAAAAAGCAAACACATTGATGACTCAAAATGTGGGGTCATTTTTATCTGCAGTGGGGTCAATTTGTATTGTAACTTCCCAACTTTTGATGTGAAATTGTGATATTTATACGGAAACAAGGAACATTACATAGAAAGGAACACTTAAAACCGGAATATATTAGTTGGGCCTATATGTGGGAGAACTTATATCCGGGGGGGGGGGTTATAACCGGAATATAATTTTAGTTAGCAGGTAGATGCCTATATTTGTGGTGTTCAAAATTGCGTTTGTACAACTCTATTGTCAACTTTTCTCCTTTCAAATGTCGATTTCAGAAATTAATTGCAAAGTTTTGAAATACGTTTCTGAAATCGAACACCTAAAAGCTCTTTCGTTTTCGATATCACGAAGTCTGGAACGTTGAAAATCGAGTTCTCGATTTTAAAATTTCTGAAACTTTGATCTTTTTTGGTGAGACTATCCCACCATGCTTTGCGATTGCCTGATCTTGGTGGACGAATATGTGGATGTCACATTCTTGGAGCTTTCGAAACGTGAAAATAATAACAATATTTGCCTATTTATTTACAATATTAGTTTAAGAAAAGTCTATACCAATACTATGTAAAACTAAAATGCTAAAGTTTATTATCACCGTTAAAAAGGATTAATAAGCCCAGTTTTAAAACGTTGATAGATCTGTTCTGTTTACTGAATTCGTTGGCAGCTGGTTCCAAATATATTCTTGTCTATACAGGGTGCATACTTAGTTCATGGTTCCATGACGCATACGGTTCCCTGCTAGCAGAGGTACCTCTGCTAGCAGGGAACGCATACGGATGCTTCTGTTATGTTTGTCTGCGTTTCATTTTAGCAGTTCATTGAGATATAAAGGGCAGTTTTCTTGTAGGCGTTTGTAAATCAATGTACATACATATATTACAGCCTCTTGATAGAAAGGAATCCAGCCAAGTTCACGACAAAGTTCAACAGTGTTATCCCTGGTATCTGCGTTAGGGAAACCCGCACGGCACGTTTTTGAAACCTAAACACTTTTAGGAGATTGTCGAAGCTGCAAATAAGGCCAAAAACCACGAACATAGTTCAAAATGTTAAGAACAGTTTCCGAGACAGAGCTTTTGAAATGCGAGGAGCTGATACAAAGAATCACAGAGCAGCGATTTGAAGTGCAAAAAACTGAAAACGTAAATGTGAAAAGGGTTAGTCAAGAGTCAGTAGCCCTACTTGGCTTTCGTAGATAGTGTCATAAAGAGAAGCGACGGAAAACTCAGAGCTTTTGAATATAATTTTGCTGGAATTGAATTGTGTGTTCCAGTCCAGTGAGTCGGCACTGAAGAAAGTGTGATTTAAAATGTAGCCGCCTTAAATTAATTCTAATTTTTTAAAACAACTAACCCTCTCATTTTTCTTTGCTCTGTTGTGAAAAGAATTTATTTCTTTTTCACCTGAAAAATTATTTTCGATAATACCCTCATCTGCTGGTTTGTATTCTAACTTCCCACATTTTGGGAAGCACGTGACCGAGACGTGAAAGGACTCTGGGAACGACGTTGAATATTTTGGAGAAGTGTGTGTATATATTTCAAGCCCTTTTATACAGTAATAGCCCTTGTGCACAATGACGTTTTCTGGTCTTAAACCTGGTTCACACTTGTGACATATATGCACGCATAAACATATTACATTTAAGTAAAGAACAGACAAAGGAATACCAAGTGTGCGACGAGATGGAACAAGCTCATATCAGTGTTCCAACATCTTGTGCTTATGTTTATGCTTATCTCACAAGTGTGAACCATACTTTAGTAGTCACGAATCTATTCAAAATGACAGGAAGTTTCTCTCATGATCACAAAGCGAGAGATTTAAAATGTTGAGTTTTAAATCTCTAAATAATGTTATTACAACATGGCGGGAACTTCAAATTCTGAGACTGAAGTACATAGAGATGTTAAATATGCTAAATAGCCAAATAAAATATGTCGCTGTAACTGTCATTTAATTTACCATCTTTGACTTCGCAAATTTATCAGGGAACATCTTCTAAGCTCAATAAAACGTTTAACAAGAACATCTTTCACGTAACCCTCCCTCCATATGCAATATTTAGTTTTACTCGGCCGTTGGCTTTGGAGCTCCGCTGTTGGCATATCGAGTGGCTAATAATATAAGCTTGCCTTTCTCGGGCTGTATGTTCACAGGTCAACTAGACTTATTATATTTCAGTGCGAGTAGCACTGGAGATCTCGGAAATATATAGACTTTGTATGGGAATATGGACCGTTAATTCCTTTGAATTGTAATACAAACGCAAAATAAACACACCTTGTAACTGAAGGTACTGGTTTGCTTGTCGTGGGGTCATTCGTGAACTTTGTGAAGTTGTTAGCCTTCCGCAACATTTGAACTTATAATTACCACTTCGTTTGGAAAAAATGTGGTTTCGAAACGTGAATTTCCCACCACGTGGTGATAACATTCCAGCTCGGCATTCAAATCTCCCGCTTCGGGAGATCAATATTCCGCCATCTTGAAACAACTGAAGGCCAGAATTCATTTCGGGCGTTTGACCCACTGACGTCATTATGCATGTAACTGCGTTCAGCAGCGCAAAACTTGTACTTTGGACGTTAGAGGACCCAGGAACCAGTTGAATATAGCTTACGTTTGACATAAAGTTTTATGTAACTAGGCCCAGACCAAAGGCCTAACATTCCTCACACACACACACACACTGTGTGATTATCGAAGGCCTCTGAATTGTTCAAACCTGGGTAAGGCCGGGGATTGAAGCTGGGATCCGAGTTGGAAATTAGAAGTCACACATCTTACTGGCCAAGCTAACCACGCCCGCACAACCTCTTGCTTTCCCCTATCTTCATGTATAGTATATACTGTTTACTCTGACCATCACCAACAATTCGTTCATTTTGCAACTCATCAAGATTCATTTCAGTAACACCATTTCTGATGTATTAATTTTGTGCTATCGAATATATCAATTTGCACTCGCCTACTTTTGGTGCTAACAAAAACGCTATGCTGGCAGGGATTAAGTTCATTCTGAATTGCTTCAAGAAAGTCGATAAATCTGCTCTAACAACCGCAAATTGTCGACGGGCTAGTTCTGCTGTGTCTGAAAGTTCGTACGATAACTTGCATGCCAACGTGACTAATACCGAGCTTTTTTTGTCTCTTTTTGCTATTCTATTCTCAATTTATATGGTAAAATGTCTTGACGCCACAATAAAACGGGAAACGTTTATCAATTGGTGACAGAAGAAATTTTCACTTTTGCGTATATGGGGTGGAATTGCCCTCCAATTTATCTAAGTAGCTATAGTACCTGAAAATATTATGCATTTTGCTTTTGGTGGTATTGTCAAAGAGTTTTAGCATCCACATTAATTTAAGGGCATAATTGAAGGCATTTATATAAAAAAATGTTTTGCTCCTGATCCAACTCCAGAACCACTACTGTACGCTGAATTTGGTCAATTTCATGCTAACTTTATTTGATCTTGCAAAAAAAGTACACAACTATTGGTTAATCTCGGGTGTTTTCTATATTCAGTACCCAGCTATTCAAAGAAAACACATAACTAAGGTGCAGTTTGCAGTTGCTTAAGAATAAAAAAATGTCTTACCTTACTGAAATATGTTGGTTTTCGCTACTATATGGAATAATATAAGTATGGCGGAATTTTGAGCCCGATATTGTAATTTTACTGAAATAATGCAAATATTATTGCTTGTACTTGCACCACTTTAAGAGTATATTTCCAATCGCTGTTCAGTCCGCTTGATTCGTTGCTGTTAAAGTGTTTTGAAACATTTTACTTATGCCAGCTTTTACTTAAAATTTTACGTAATCCAACGTCTGAACTCTCCCTATAACTACCCCGCCCTATATGGCAGAAAAAAAAGCCCCGGGAACGACAGGTTGCCATGTATGTTTAGCAGGGTATGGAGAATTGACCTTGAACTAAATCTGACCAAGTAGTTGTTGGTATGTGAGAACTTCTTCAATGGGAGTCAGGGGCGGATCCAGAAATTTCGGAAAGATGGGGCCGAACATTAAACCGCAATTCTGGAAAGGGGGGCCCGAAAATGGCATCTCTGTGTTTTTGCCTTTAAACTTTATGATATATTTTGATCGTTACTATAATGAGTGCAGCTGTTTGCATGGCCGAAAGACTGATTGTTCGTTGCGGGAAACCTTAGTGCAGCCTCGTTTGGTTGCCATTTTGTGAAAAGTTAAAAAGGTGCGTCTGTCTTGTATAACTTAGTCTGTAGTCTGCTCTATGGGGTCCTATTTTAGTAGAAAGATTTGGTAGCTTATTCATAGGTATTTAGGAGTATCTTCAGTATTGACCTAATAGCGATAATGCTTACATACGTATGTAGTCTGTTGCTACTAACTCCTTCCAATATAGATAAAACTAACGTATAGGGACATCAATAGCTGGTTCTTGACGTTACAGTTTTGAGTGTTTAGTCGAGTAACACAGGCGCGTTTAGCGCATTTGTGGCAAACAATGCGGTGTAGAATCAGTCTTTGATACGCTCTGCCGGTTCTAGTGACAAGTGTAGTCAATAATGCGGTGTAGAATCAACCTTTGATACATGGTGCTGCTGGTTCTAGTTCTAGTCTCTTTTGTTGACAAAAGCAGGTATACAAGCGGCATGTCTTACAGTGACACGCAAATGACAAGGTCGAGTAACGCAGGCGCGTTTACGGCCTTTGTAGCAAACACGTGATTTACAGGTGACATGCAATGACCTCATTCCGCGGTATGTGCAGCTTATCTACTATATTGTGTTGGGGTTGTGTTTGTCTGAAGGTTCCCCGCCTAAGTTCGGACAGATGAGTCCCCTTTGTTTGGGTTGTTGTTCTCGTATCGGTCGTATCCATAGTTGTCTGCAAAAGAGATTAGCAGACACAGAAAATGGAGTTAAAACAAAAATATTTATATCCATTTTATTTATCACTCTTTTTAAGCTTACACGACCATCAACAACAAATTTCAATTCTAGAGTTTAGTGAGTTTGGTTTTGGTTTGCCGTCAATCAAACACAACTGATTGTTTGTCTAAAGACGAACGTAACCAGTCAAGATTCGCAGATCTGTAGATCTGTAGGCATGTACATTTTTTGGTTGGAACACCATCGCACCAAACGCCAAAAAAACTTGTCTCTCTCTGGAATAAATGTGATTGACGGCATCTCAAAACAAACTTCATATGAAAGAACACCTCAAGGGTCGCTTTGCGACAAAAAGAGTGGCAATATATTTTACCAGATCCAAATTTACCCAAATATGGACGTTGTAAATAAATCTCAAATGGTAATTAGATGAAAAATAAAGTGAATAGAATTTCCAACCGGCCCAAATGTTCGCTTCAGTGAATAGAATTGACAGGGGCACCCCAATGGTCTACGTCAGTGAATAAAATCCCCCAACTGGAAAGGACACCTTAATTGTTTTCTTCAGTATATAGAATCCTCAAATGGTAGGGGCACCTCAATTGTCTCCTTCAGTGAAAAGAATTCTCCAACTGGTAGAGGGCACCTCAATTGTCTACTTCAGTGAATAAAATCCCCAACTGGTACGGGTCACCCCAGTTGTCCACTTCAGTGAATAGAATCCCCAACTGGTAGGCGCATCCCAACTGTTTACATCAGTGAGTAGAATCCTACAACAGGTAGAAGACACCCCAATTGTCCACTTCAGTGAACCGAATCCCCAACTGGTAGGGTAACCCCAATTTGCCCACTTCAGTAAACAGAATTTCCTAACTAGTGGGGGCACCAATTGTCTACTTTAGTAATCTTAAATCCGCTGAGCACCCTAGTACTCGGATTAAGCTTGCCAGTTGCAAATATTTGACTCGTGATGATGTAACTCTCAACAAACGTATCTACCAAAAATATCGTCTAGAGACGCAGGATTGCACATATAATCGAAGGATTTGAATAGCTGCACTAATCCAGCGACTTTCTAACTCAGCCAAAATGGCGACACATATACTGCAAGGCATTCTGCTCAATTGAACTATAACTACAGTATATAGTCTACAGACCTCCTCCTCTCTCCGCCATTTCCACATCCTCGCCATGATTGAGGTTTTGGCTGGAGAACCTGGGTGTTACCTTGTTGTTTTCTTCAGCATTTCTCTTACAATACCAAACAACGATCGCGATTATGATAACAACGACCACTACACTGCACACCGCGATGATGGCAATATGTGTCTTCGTCAGTCCCGAGCTCTCGGTCGGCGTAGGAGCAAGTGTTGTTGCTACTGTTATTGGCCCGTAGCTGGATTTGAAAGAGGTCGGGTCTGCTTTCATTGTGCTGCCGTCCGGAAGAGTGACGGAGAAGTTACCGGCTTTGACGGCCTGTTCGAGTTGAGCTATTCTGGAATTGATCTCAGTTGGGGAAGTAGCGTTGGGCTCGGGAAGGAGCACAAAATTGACGACAATACTTCCTTGCGTGATGGCGAAGTCAGTAATGCGCGACTCACTGATGCCAAGAGTCGACACAATCGTACTCTTGATGCTGGCTTCGACAGTAGCTCTGCTAAACTTGGTCATAATGGCACTGTAGTCGGCGTCGAAAGCCATTCGGATATATATAGAGACGGGAGGCGGAGCAGTTGTTGTCTGCACAGTGGGTTGCGTTGAGGAAGCGGGTGTGCTAGGAATTGGTTCATTGGTTGCGAAAGCGCTGATGTATCCAAGCCGTGAACACTGGCATTCTACATACGTCATATTTGCTGTTGTCACAATAGAAGCCTTTTCTGCTTGCACACAACCGTCTATAGTCCAAAGATTTGATGAGACATCCCAGCGTTTGCACTAACAAGCGAAAGAACAAAATAATTCAGTAATCCAGCCTCGTGAGGAGTACATTTGCATTGACAAGTATATGTAATCATATGGTTTGAGCGTGATTTGGAGTAAATTTCTACTAGCGAAACGTCAATAAAATGGCAAAACTATACAAGAGTGCAGTGTTCTTTCAAATTTTCACGTGTGTATTTATTCTAATTTACGAGAAAACTACGCGACTGCATGTTAACCACACAGTTGTAAAAGCTTTTGCTACCACAAATCGAGCCATCCGCTACTGTCCTAAATACACTCCTGCTGACTGTGAGGTAAAGAAGCTTTGCAAACAACTTTATCTACCTGTAACTGAATGTAAACTTATAGTTTACATTTACATTTATATTTCCTTATTGTACTTTAACAGTATATATTTTGATAGCGTAAATCTTGTAAAATAATAGTATTTTATCTTTAATTATTATTGTAAACATTAGCGGCGTATTTCAGCCTAGTAGCTGCAAGGCTTCGTTCAATAAACCATTTATCTACTTATCTAGTTTACGCACCATGGTCTCTCATGCATCTTTTTAACCCACTAAACCTTTTTGGTTAAAGTTGATATGTAACTTACAAAAACTGACTGTACCGAAAAAAATAAGTGGTGGCTGTATACTTTACCACAATACCTTGCATGCAAACCTAACACAGCCAGTAGGCATAGAGAAAGCCATATATACGATTGCGATATATATTCATCCCCGTACAGTAACAACGTTGTGTATACTTGGTTTGAAGTTCTTATAACTTTTCTATGGACTTTTACGAGCATTTTTAGGATTTTCGTCTGCTAAGAATTATGGGTAAATGTACCAGTCGCCATCTTTTTTGGTACGGTCAATTGATAGTAAATGACTACTTACTTCAATCCTGGTTTGATTAGCAGTGTATGCCGTGATGTTCGGGTTGTATTCCAATGGTAGACGAAGGGTGTACGGACTCGCGAGAGTCCCAACACTCAGCTCAGCGTACGTCTCCGGGTTATACAACTTTATATGGACCATGTTGGTTAGACTAGCATTGTTGGATGAGTTGGCCAACAGATCGTACGGAAACTAGAACCGCACAAATACGTTTTGATTAAGAAAAGGAGACTTTTGCACCAGAATTTAAAGTAGAATGGCACAAATCCCTAAAAAATAGCAGATATATTAATCCTTGTCCTGATAAAGACAATTTTGCAATACCAAGAATGCCCTATATTCAGGTCCACGGGTGGAATAAACGAAAACAAATTGAACAGAAGGTCATTTGGACTTATAATAGAAAATAGAAAAAATAGAAAAAAACATTCGATCTGAGTGAGAGACAGTCGGACAATGATTCTGACAGACAAACAGAGAGACAAACTGCATCACTTTAAAACAAAGAGTAGTAAAACCGCAGACTCTTCTATTCTCCCCCTGTTCCACCCTCTCCCTGTTTAGTCCAGTATTTGAACTCTCCGACCTTGCCTTATATATACACTTTATAGTGTGCAAAGTAGGGTTACTTCGGGAGCTAGTAAACTCTGTCCAGCCCTTTGATTCTCTAGTCTTCAGATAACGAGAGCTCTGACGTCGACGAAGGACTAACGCTAGAAAGAATAGCTTTCTACCTAAACCAATACGGAGAAAAGCAGAACCACTTCAACTTTTGCTGATCAATCCACAGATAGTCAGATACGTATATATATATATATTTATATATATCTATATATATCTATATCTATATCTATATATATATATATATATATATATATATATGTATATTACACGAGGGAAAAATAAACAACACGG
>JAOEHT020322405.1:0-10061 GCA_025448195.2 Parazoanthus atlanticus | reverse complement strand
GGAATAGAAATGAGACACAAAATTCTTCGCAGTGACGCTTGCTAAGACTGCATAACACTCCCTATCTTCTCTAAAGGATCGAAAATAAGACGCTTCTTAGGAAAAATGGACCGTTATGCAGTCTAGTCCATTGCAAAATTTAGTTGCGAGATCATTTCTGCCGTTTGCCGTTTCACGTTTACGTGGTGCTTAATCTCCCTAATGTTTGTTAAAAATGTGTTGTGACTAACAATGTTTGAGAAGCAACCATTACTTATTTTCAGACTTCCTCTGAATTTGTTATTATTTGAAGTAATGACAGTTACTTTGGAAAAACCACATCATCTGACACATATGGCCATCTCGCATTTTTAGCCTTTCTTTCGACCGACAGACCCTAGCTTCTATGCCGACGAAAAAACTAGATAACTTGTTCTACAAATGATGCACTTTGTTGTAAGATAGATTCCAAGTTAGATTTATACATTACTAAGATTTTTGTATTTTTACGCTTTAGTATTACGCGATCCCACAAAGAGTAAGCTCAGTTTTACTAATATCGCGTTTAAATTAATGTATTGTATTGCATTGAATTGAATTGCACTGTCTCTAAGAAAGCTTTTCGTACAGTGCAGAGGCACAGAAAATTGAAACAGGTGGAAACCACTTTAAGTGCGAGATATTTAACAAGAGATGATATCTGAAAGTGCTTTACTTTATTTCAGTCACCACGAAGTTGTTTGGATCACTTAAGGAACGGCGCAACTCGTTCTGGAGTGTACCGTATCCATGGCAACAACGGCGTCAGTTACCAAATCCACTGCGACCTTACGTCAGAGCCGGGTTCGGCCTGGACACTAGTCATGTCCCGTACAGTGCTGAGCGCCAACAGTCCTCTCAATGCCGAGTGGCCAAGATGGGACGCTTACCGTCTCGCACTCACTCAAATGGAACAACTCAGACCTGTGTCAAGCCACTGGCGAATCACCTGCAACTTTCCCACAGAAAGGTTCCAGTACAGAGATTACGTGAGGGCAAAGTTCGTAGATTTTGATGCCATCAGCTTCATTGGTCGGGGAGTTTGTAAGAAAGTGGAGTACATTAACGTGAGAGGGCACGAATGCAACAGCTGTACTGCAGCCTGGTGGCAGTTCGCAGCCGGCTCGATCACAAACATACTCCATCACGACTCCGGCACTAACGCCTGTAAATTTGGCTCAAGTTCAGGTTATGCGCACAGTGAAGATAACTTTGGTCTTTATTTTGACACAAACAGCAAGTTTCGCTGTACGTCGGCAGATACCTCAAGCACCAGTCTCTGGTTTGGAGGCTACTTGGACAGATTGTAGGACAAACTACGAGTACCATCCTCTTGATTTCCACTTCAGTCACCACGAGTTCACCACCATTAACCATTTCGTATGAAAGACAAATTAGGAAGAATAGAAGTATTATCTTTTCATCTCGTTTCGGAGAAGAAGTCTCAACTGAAATCTCAAGATATCGAAGTTTGAAGACATTTTAAAGCAAAAGATTTCAAATATTTAAAAGTAGATTACAATCAGGTCGCCAACTCAAGTTCTGGTTACCGTATATATGTGTGTACGTACTCGATCGAAATGAAGGGAAACTTCCCTGTAAATTTGGGAACTGAGCTCAGAAAACAACAGCGGTAACAGGACTGACAAATAGGCATTTTGCGTCAATGGTATGGATTGTTTGTTTATCTTTCTAGTTCTTGAGACTTTCCCACAGAATTATACCACAATCTTTTTAGATTTATTTTGTGTCCATTGTCTTGTAAACTTAGTTTTAGGTTGTCCCTGTAGTCACAGTCTCGATTGGTTCTTGGTTTTATAAGTGTATTGCGGCGCCAAATTGGATTTTGTTATTGGTCAACTGATTAACATGCAGAATATAGCTGGAGGCAAGCAAATTTACCGGCAGAGAACAAACAAAAAATCTTAAATGGGCTTATATATCAAACCCAGGAACAGGGAATCGATCAGTTCGCGACTTGAAGTTAACCTCAAAGTTCCCAAAGAGTAAATATGCTAATATTATAAGTTACCAATGGTATACAAAGTGCTGCCGAGACTTACTAGTAAATCATACCTTAAACATGATTTTTCAAATCTCTACCATTTCAGTTTTTAAAAAGAAAAAAGAAACATGACAACATTTTGACAAGTGCTGTCCGGAATGAAAGTGCAGTAAAAACACCGGCGGATCAAAAATATGAGTCAGCTGATCAGCCCAGCCAATCCAATTGACTAATTCCGCATCGGAATGAGCTCGTACCTCATTCACATGATACTTGTGGAACCTGCGGCAAGATTTCATTCCGGAACGAACATTTCGATCCGGTGCCACTACCGGGATGAACTCATTCCGGAACAACTTATACCGGAATGAGATTTTAGAAGGTATCATGTAAACGAATATAGAGACCCAGTATAGAATCGGGATGAAGTCGTATCGGAATGAAACTCGATCCGGTGTCATGAAAAAACACCTTAGTTAGACATATTCTTGCTGCATATGTAATATTGTCTCCTAATCTTGCACTCCTTAGTAAGAGTAGCGTGACGTTTCTTCGTATATTTAATTTAAAATCCTACCAGTTCACTAACGAAATAAATATATGAAAAAATATACAGCTACATTGGTTGCATTTGTGTGTTAGGCGGTGTTGGCTTGATACCAGATCGAGTTTCATTGCGGGACGACTTCATCCCGGTTCCATTCTGAGGCTCTATATTCGTTTACATGATACCTTCTTAAGTCTCATATCGGTACGGGTCACTCCGAAATGCTGAGTTCATTCCGGTAGCTATGTTCGTTCCGGAACGAAATCTGGCTGCATGTTGCAAAGTATCATGTTAAGGAAGTACGAGCTCATTCCGATTTAAATTAGGCAAGTGGATTGGTTGCGCTGATCAGCTGACTCATATTTTAATTTCACAAACCGCACTTTCATTCCGGAATGAGAACTATGTACATGTGGAATGACGTTGTCCGTCGTACCGCAGTGAACCTCATTCCGGTATCATGTAAACATTACCCTGGTCTTGGTGATTTCCGCATGTGTTCGCATGTAACTATTTACTTTTTGCCTTGTAGTTCTCTTTTTTCTCAACCGAAACAAACTATTGTAAATTAGTTCGAGACTGTGTTAATATAACCATATGTTATTACAAAAACAACAAGGTAATATATACAAATATCAAAAGTAGAAAAAAAGAAGATCATGGTTTCTGGGAAACCACCCACCCACCCTTCCCATAAACCTAAATCTAAACCTAACCCCAACCTTGACCCTAACCCTAACCTAAGGGAGGGGTGGGTAGCTAATTTCCCAGAAACCTGGATTAACCCAAAAAGTGTTATTGTTAAGAAAAGGAAGCTGTTTAGGCCTTGTTCTCACTAATCCGTTTTCGAAACCTTTCGTTTTCATTTAATCGAAAATGCATCGATTGCTCCGCGTCCACACTAGCGTTTTTACATCGTTTTCACCCATCCACACTACAACGCCGATTGTACTGGTCATCCTGAAATTCTCCTTCCACTCTTCTGGGATCACAATATTTTCAGCGAAATTGTCCCACCAGACACTTATTCGTCCTGGTCGTATCTAGAATCTTTTATTTTGATGCGGACGCTGCCTTTGCTTAGTTGCCAAAATCGTTGTTGAGAAAACCGTAACCCTGCTAACATTTCGAATCCTTTGTCTTGAATTGATATAAACAATAAACAAAGCCATGTTCAAATGAAAACACATCCGCCGCCACATTGAAAATTGTTGCCAGGCAGGCGCAGGTCGTGGCGATGGTATGGACTGGGGACGACAACATTTGACCTTACTACGTGATCAAAATCAATGACGTCGCACTATCGTTTTCGGAAGGGTCCGTTTTCAACTGTCCACAACAAAACGATGCACTGCGTTTTCAAAATTCTCCGTTTTCATAAGCGTTTCAAATGTCTCCGTTTTCGGCGACAAAGGACTCCGTTTTCCATCGTTGTAGTGTGGACGAGAGGTGAAAACGCATCGATTCTGATAGTGTGGTGTGTAGTGTGGACGAGGCCTTACTGTGGAAAGAAATATAGAATGATGTCATCTAATTTAAGTTAGCGGAATAATTTAAAAAATTTTAAAACCCTTTCATACTTCTCCAATCTTTCTTTTTAGAGCAACAACGTTTAAGATTTTTACTTTAGTGTCCCGTTAAAGAGGCTGTTTCATAGTATTATTGCGCAATCTCTCCATTATTGCGCAATCTCTCCATTGTTCGGCAAAATATATTAATAATACATGAATAACTTTTGCTACAAATATTTCAAACCTAATTCTGCCTTCAACGTTACGAACATGGTACGGATGGCTTAATTGGGAGGATTGAGTCGGATTACAGTTATAACATCCGCACATGGCGCATTATATGTCCTATCTGTAGGCGTGCCAATGTAACGTCTGCGTGCAGTTACTAGTTTACATGAAGTTTGCCGCGCACTTTTTCCATCTTGATCTAATATAGTGTATACTGTCCTAGGAAATGTTAATTAACCTGGCTCCTAGGAAATGTTAATTAACCTGGCTCCTATTTATCATTGTAACTTTCGTAAATTCGTTAGTCGCTCTGTACAATTTGGCCTGTAGACGAGCTTCTCCTTGTAACTCCCTGTAAATTTGATAGTCGTTCTGTGCCTGTTGTGACCGCCGCTGTAACTAGCCATTTGGAGACAAGCCTCGTAAGGGACCCAGAGTCACATTGCTACGCCTCCAGTCGGCAAACACCGCCGCAAATGTCATAAATTAAAAAATTAAGAATTAAATTAAATAAATTAAATTAAAATAAGTCATCATCATCAATGCTCTTCGTCTCCAGGGAGACATAAGGCCTCCAAAAAATAAGTACCGGAATGAATTTAGGATAAGTAGGATAACTCGTAGGATACGTTATTGAGTTACGTAATTAATATAGGACCAAAATGCATTGATCCTTGACAAATCTCATCGTTAGAAGGGTTTCTACTTTTTTTCCGTTTAAGTGTGTCGTTTTAGTTTTAAGTTGATCTTCCGACCCTTTCACCAAGATTAAGCAACTGTCATGTGACCGAGGTTATTCTGGGTGACACTTACCTTCACTTGTTTCATTTCAATTATATTCAGTTTATTATGTATTGCATTTAAAGGTATAAATAAAGTTAATAAGTATAAGTCTTTGTTGTTGTTGTTGTTCTTTGTCAAATCAAATCGCCTTGATCAACAAAAATTGAGCAAAACTACAGGAACTAGTTTTGTACGGAGCAACAGCGAAACGCTCCCTTTATTAAATCCTGTTCTTGTTAATTCTTGTTCTTTTTTTGACTTTTTAATTTAGGGTGTAATTATGGTGAGGGTTTCCTGCTGTCTTATTGGGGAGGGCTTCGGGTGCTAAAACCTTGTAGGGAACCTTGTGTCCTTTTGTTTTGGTGCACCTTGTGCTCTGCACGAAATCAGGAAATAAATAAATACATTTACTCACCTCGTAAAATAAGCCAATGTGCTCCAGCATATTGTCAGCTTCTTGGTCTCGTCCAGGATCCTGAAAAACGGTAAACAGAAAAGACGGCAAAGAAAAAGTTGCTGGTAAACTTTTTCAGTGTCAGTGTTCAGTTCTGATCGGTCACCAGTACACTGAAAACCACAAACTAATAGCGGGTTGCCTAAAACTGCTGCCAGTCAAAAAGAAACTTAAAAAAAGGATACGTATAAAAACTGGGCCATTGTTTTAGTAATAGTCATAGTAAATAGATAATAACTTATAATAGATATTAAATGATAGTTTTCGTTTCCTTAGTTTCATTTTCTCTAATTTTCATTAGTTTTAAATGTAAGAATGTTTGTAAAGCGCCTTGGACTTTTATGGATATGTGCGCAACATAAGTTTAAGTTTATTATTATTATTATTATTATTATTATTATTATTATTATTATTATTTTTACTTACGGAGACATCGCTTTCAGATGAATGTATTGTCTCATATTCTTCATTTCTGTCATCCTCACGGCCATCTTCACACAAGTTCTCTGTGTATCAAAAACGCACTGTAAGACCACGAGTGTGCGAATGTAAAAAGAACTCCACACTAATTAGTGATGGATTCAAGGGGGAGGGAGTACGGGGGTCTAAGTTCCTCCCCCCACCTCCCTTTGAGTTCGAACCAAATCTCTCTATCATAAACATTGTTTTTCGATTTTAAAAATTGAGTTAAAACTGCGCTCAAATTGCGGGAAATGCCATTTAAATGAGAAGTGTCCCCGTAATCGGACACGTTTAGCATTAAGCTACTTCCGATAGTCGGTTTTTTCTGTATGTCTGTACCAGTGCAAAATAAAGTTGTTGTTGTTGTTGTTGTTGTGATGCGCATCCGGCTCGCAATGTGAGACGGATTTCTTCAATAAAAATGTAAATATCTGAAGACTATTGCTAACAAATGCTAGAATTATCTTTTTGTTTGGTTACTTACGGTGTGCTCATGTACGCCAGATTCCAGTTTTGTTTTTCGCAATATCGTTCCTACTCGGAAACAAATTACTGTAAAGGCTTGGACTATCGAGCCCTATCCAAACTCTAGTAAGTTACCAGTCTTACCAACTATAGTTAAAGAATATCCTACCTTTTGCTGCAGTATTTGTCAGAGATTCCTATTCTTGTTGAAAAACTCCGCCTAACGTTAAAAGCACACGCTTTACTGTTCCTGCTCCCCAATTAAAATACCTTCAAAATCGGTAACGAACTTTCACCTTCGGCGCACGTTTGGGTGCTCCCTTCCCCCTTTGGAAGTTTCTAGATCCGCCCCTGGTACGGTCATGGAATTGAATATGGCTCATGTGGATGTTTTAGGCAAACATGGGCACTAGTGAACTGACAACATCAACAACAATACATACAGCAATAGAAAGTATTAAAGGCATTTACAAAGCAGTACAAAAACTGCACTATTTTCGCGTCAACATCGTATCAGTATCACACTGTGTTAAGGTACGGATACAATTAATATATAACCTTACTTTTAGGATACTGCCTAATTACGGACAGTTTATTAGGTCCTGGTCTAAAGCCCATACATTGTCTTTTCAGTTAACCCACTTTTACAGACGCCTGTTTATACGGACAACAGACGTTTTTCCGATTTAATATTTGATTAAGAGGACCTGGATGTTTGACCAATAAGCAAAGTAAACAATACCATTTAACTTACCACTTTCTTGTAGCTTGGCAAAAGTGTCTTTCAGTGCGAATGCTACAGAGGCAAATCTGTCTGTTAATTCTTGATGGCGTTGGCGGCGGTGGCTCTGCAAACAAGGTTACTTTGGCGGTCAACCACCTTTCATAATCCTTTAATGGAGAATTTCTAGACTTATTTTTCGGGTGTTCATAGATAATGCCATAATTTGCTTATACTGCCTTGATTTATGTGCAGTTGTACAGCAAGAAAAAGTCACCAAAAGTGATGTGAGCAAAAATAATTAGTTTAGTTTAGTTTTATTTATTTATTTTCCGCTAAGAGCCTGTTCGCACAAGACAGATAATAGGGCAAAATTTTGTTTAATTTGCTAAGTTGCTGAAATTTGTGGTTTTACAAATATCATGTGAAATCATAGGGACAAAAACTTACACATTAAAGGTGGCAAATGTACAAAACTATTCGGTAGAACCAAACAGAATTGTTGGTGATAGTCCAAACAGGCCCTAAATCAGAAATTAAAAGCGAAACTGATCCCGAGGTCCATTTTAACGAGCGCAAATATAACTAACACACAAATGTAATGAACATCACCAATAGTTGTCTTCTTGCCAGTGATTGAGTCACCACAGGTTGGACAAAAACAACAACAACAACAACATTATTATTGTTTTATTACACCTCAAAGTTGCATTAAAGAAACAATGTATTAAAGAGAGAAAGTTGAAATAGAGATAGGTGCTGGTTACCTGGAATAACCATAAGGGTTTTAAGAACAAGCCAGGTAACCAGAATTATTGGTTAATTAAACTTAATTGATCGATGAGGAGGAACATAACAGAAACAAAAACAAATCAATCAATTTTAATTACAATAGTAGAGGTGAAGATACAATATGAAGGTTTTTCCTGAGTTCAGTACTTTGGAAATAAACTGTTTTCTAATCTAGCCTTCAATAACTTAATGGATAGCTTTTTAGAGTATGCATCAAACGAATCCTGAAAACCTTATGTTAAAGATGCCATAATTAATTCTTGCTTTCGAGAGTGCAAAACGTACTTCAGTAGAAGAACGTCTTGCGATGTAAATATAGTTATGTACTTTATTGGTAGGAAAAACCTTGGGAAATAATTTATTATATAATTTAAACATAAATATATATTAACGTGAAAGTTACTAGTTAAACAGATTTAGTATTTTCGTGTGTTTAAAGAGTGAACTGGAATGTTTATCAAATTTAGATTCTAATAGCATGATATTGCAATATGAAAAGTGGAATTATAGTATTAGGATATGTGTTACCTCATACAAAAATTTGGAGAACCGTAAATCACCTACTCGAGGCAACTTCATTGTCCACGACGCTTCAAACAAACGTTATGAATATTGCGGAAACCCAGTCAACATTTGATGTCGAAAACAAATGCACACAGTTCGTGATGTATTGTTTGCGATCCACCAGAGACTGTTTGTCATGGTATTCCATTTTCTTCTTTGAGCATGCTCTGTCAGTTTACGCAAAGTTTGCGACGAACGGCGATACATCGTAAACAAAATGCAAAACTTATTTCTCATATTATGACAAACAGTTTGCGCCGGATCGCAAGCAACTCATCGCAAGTGTGTTAACGTTTATTTGCGACGGTTTACGTTACTTCAACTCTTACCTCTGCGGCCACTTTCATCTTTTCAATGAAAAAGGCTTCCCTCAGATCTTGATACTTCTCATACAGCTGTCTCCTCACTTCCTGTATCAAAATACGATCAGAAAAAGGTGAAGGAATAATCAGTGTTAATACAGGATGTAATAACTACGATCGACTTACCTCTCTCTCTTGAAGACGTTCCAACAATCTGAATTCAACTTTTTTTGGATAAAACCTGCAATCAGTAGAAAAAGAAAAGTAAAAAAGGCTTCAGAGCCTGCTAAATAACCAAGTAGAGTAAGATTGCATGCATGTTGTTCAAAACGCAATTCATAATGTTCGTACTGGTCACAGTCTCCTGCACCGAGATGGCTCATTGTAGCAATGCGTGTCTAAAAGGTGGAGTTCCTTTTATCAATTTGTATAATTTTGTTATTACTACGTACCGTTACCAGCAATACATTTTGACAGTTGGAGTGTACGGAAGGCTTTGACAATGCGATACCTAAGTTAGTCTAAACCATGTCGCACTACAGTCGCAAAACTGAACACCAGGTCTTCCCTGTGCAACAAAGTTGACAAATTACCGCAGGGTCTCCAATATCACTTTTTACTTCCGTCCAATGATGCTACTGGACACAAGTACTATTGCCGAATAATCATTGGAAATCTTTGTTGGACGGACCTTTTATAATTTGTTTACTTTTGCGCAATATTAGTCGTTTACTTCGTTCTTTGGCAAGTAGTTTGCCTGAATATGCCAAAGTACCTCAGATCAACGCCATATACCCAACCCAATTGCATGTGTTACATCTCAGACACACAAGGATATATGTACACGAATGCATATATACTTGAATGTCACATGAACAAAATACAAACACACATACATATACACACACAGATACAGATGTCGGGTCTTGCTGATTCACTAGCGCTAGCTATTCTGGAGTAAAAGCAAAAAGGACCACTTGAACCAAATCTTCGTCGCATATTCTTTTTTTCGTATGAAAACAGGAAAAAAGAAACGTTGCATTAACTTTACCTTTCCTTATGTTCTCTTTGCAATTGCATCACTGTTCTCAACAGCCGTTCCAGCTACAAGTAAAATGTAAGTTGCAAAAGTTAAAATATTATATTATGTTGTAATTTTTAATTTAATGTTGTATCTATTTATCCCATCTAATTTCTAAATTTTAACAC
>JAOEHT020322308.1:0-10062 GCA_025448195.2 Parazoanthus atlanticus | reverse complement strand
ATATAGGATTTTATACCTTGAGTAGAGAGCCAATCAGATTACCAGAAATTCAATATCCAGTGTTTGGTATTTAATAATACTAATTATCCCAAGAATTGTATAATTGTACAATAATGAGTTTGAATTAGGCGATGATGTCATAACGACGTCACTAAAATGCTTTTTAACCCTGCTTTTAAGTCGTTTATTGCTGCTCTCAGATTTTTACGATAATTGAGAAAATTTAACGTAGGGAAACTTTGTCTAAAAGTTCAAACTTTTCAGCACGTCTGTTATTTATTAACGATATCTGGACGGAACTTCTTTGTTATGCCACATACCGGGAGAGGGATGCCAGATTCCGGCCTCCTCCGTAAAACCTTTTAAATTAATTATTTAATAAATTGACAATAACGTTAATTAGAACAAGCTCTACTTATATTTTGGTTTCTTTTCACTTTTATTGGCTATGAGATCGTCCTATTACATTTCGAATAGCTTATTTTGAGATTAAGTTGTGTTTTATAGCTGTTGGAGACGTTTCCTTGCTATTACTAATTAGGAAGAGGTTTAAAAACAAAGATAATTAGAAAACATAATCTTAAGGAGGCAACCATTTTGAAATATTCCCATGATGTATTGCATTTAGCAGATATTATTGAAGTACTAATATTTAAGGGATTTTTTATTCTAAACATAAAGAATATTGGTATATTCGACTATTTTTCGTGTGCCAAATTAATTGACTAAATTTGAGCAAGTAAAAATGGCTAAGTTTAGAAAAAGCAAAGGCAATTACCAAAACAACAACAAAATACGAAACGCTTTTGCTTGCTATTGTCGTTTTAGCCAAATAAAGCGAATACCTAAAATAAACTTTGCAATAGAAACATATCTAGACTGGCATGTTATTTCTAAGCTCCGTGATATTTTTCGTGATATTTTTTACATGTTGCGCTGATGAAAGAAGGCTGCTTTACAGGTAGCGGTGACGTGAGGTAGAAATGAAAAGAACTCGTCGAATATGACATCAATATTTTTGACAGTTGGAGAACATTCCACTAATGGATTTGAAACAGCAAGCGCATCAATGAGAGGCTTGGGGCGATAAGAAGAGGATACTGCAATGTCTGCTTTGCCGTTGTTCATTTTAAGTCTATTTTGGATCATCCGCTGCTCTATGTCTTGAATGTAGGCTTCAATTTTTATTTACTAAGTTGTATATTAATTGCAGAAGAAGTGTTAAAGGTTATGTATAGCTGTGTGTCATCCGCACAAAAGTGAACACCTTCTCTGGCTAAGGAACGAGTAGGTCCGGTACAACTTTCGCAGCTAATTGCGAGAGGAAGGTAAGGTTTGAAATTGGTCGAAAATTCATAAAATATACATTATAGAGATGTGGATATGGCGAAGCACTTTTGGAAAAATACTGCTAGAGCTGCTACTTTAACCACCTAAATTGGCCTTTTATTATAAATACATACAAGAGAAAAATAGAGAGGAAAGAAATTAACAATTTGATAATCAAAAAAGAATCTCGCTTCGAGCTCGTATGATTACCAACTGAATTGCACTCCACTTTGTACCAGTACCATTAATAAGAAGTTTTTATACATAATATATAACACAATTACTTTTTGGAATTTGATATGGATTGATACCAATTGCACTCCTGTTTTTAAATATGTTTACATTAAAAAAGTACGCAATTGGTATCAAAGCACAACGAATTCCAACAAATATTTGTGTTGTATATTATTTCCTCACGGTTAAAGCTCATTTTGAACGATTACCTGTGAGTCATCTATGGACAAGCGGCGTACTACAAATACACAAGTTAGATCAATTCCTCTTTGCAAGTTAGAAAGACGCATGTTGTTGGAGAATGCAAAACTAGTTCAATATTTACGTACAAAACATTTGAAATATAGGAGCCGAGATAAAAATCAAACAAATGAAGATGCCCCCCGTCATGTTTACCTGGAGACTTGCATGTAAAAGGTCTCAATTTCCTGCAGGCTTTCCGCTAGAGTAGGACAATTCCGCACAGTCCTCCGTAATATAGTTAAAACCACGGTTGTTCGGTTCTCCCTCTCTCCAGTTGGTGTAGTTATCGACCGAGCCATCTGACCAAATGAAAGTCTTCTCTTTTTCAATATCATTTAAGCCAATCCAACTAACAGGATTTGAGGAAACTATAGACAAAACAAAACTGTTTTCCGCTTCACTATGTATTGATACCAGTCGTGCGTCGGAATCTTTACAAGCTTGGCGAGCATCTTCCCAAGTCCTTGAAGCATTGACGAACTTGTAGTGCGCCGCTTCAAAATGTTTCCATTGAGCTGCAACAATATAATAATAACAATAATAATAATAATAATAATAATAATAAAAACAGATAATAATAGTAATAATAATAATAATAATAATAACAGCTTTAGTTAAATAGCGTTTTTTCCTGAAAAGCTCCAAAGCACTTTACAATATTAAAATTTAAAACATAAATATCTTTCTAGGGCAGTAATAGGAATAGCAACAACATTAATAATTCGTAAATATTCTTTCTTGAGAAAAAATAGAGTGAATTGTTAATTTCTCGTGAAGACACAGAAGATAACAAATCAGCTTTGAATGTTAACTTTAAACGGTCTATTTAAACACTACCTGAAGTACTACTTACATTTTCATAGACTTTTAAATGGCTAATCCCTTGATCTCAGTATGTATATGGTACATTTGCACAACGTATGTTGGGAAATCCTCAGTAAAGATTTCAGCGATTCAATTTAGATAGTTGTTGTTCTAAACTTTCAAGTTATTTAATTCAACCTATGTAATTCCTATGGACAGCTCCCTCAGGAGAAGCATTTGCATTTTGGTAATACTGTATGACAGTTATCTGTAATACCACGAGAAAACCGCTTGTGCATATTTTGTGGAAAAATAAAGATGAAGACATAAAGCAGTGCCTAAAGGCCCAGGCCCAAGGTGCAACCTTGCACGCAATGTGAAAATTGCACCCCGTGCCAGTTCTTAGAAAATGTTGCACGCTATATTGCAAAAGTAGAATCCAATTCTACTTCTGCAACATTTCACGCAACATTTTCAGGGGCTGACGCACTAACTGCAACAACTGCGTGCAATATTTCGTGCAATGTTGCACCTTATGTCAGGACCTTAATTTTCGCCAAAATTAAACCTCCCATTCTTGTGAACTTGTCATGGTTAGGTTAGCGACCAATAAAATTCTGACTTTTAAGTGACGTCATGTTTCTAAACATATATTTTAAAAACAATTTCCAACTCACGCGCATCATTTTATTTTAATTTATAAATTTATCAGTGCTCAAGAATAGATTATAAAGCCAATGTAAACGTTAGTGTAACACAAAAGAAACGTGTACACAGATGCAATTTTTCAGTTTTATTAACTAGTTTGATTTCAAACGTAGTACAATCAATATTGAAAGCCTTACTCACGGTATCATAATATGTTATGAAAACTAAAAAAGCTATTCAGATAATGTGTGTTTTTTGCGGTGTTCCTGGTACACGGAATGCAGCTGCGCGATTAGTTTTTAAACAGCGATTGGTTTTTTCTAAACGACACTTTAAGATACCAAAAACAACTGTAAGAAATATATGGTAGTTAAAATTGTAAAACTAGATCGAAAGGAAGATAAAATATAGATGCACGTTACAAGTTTACCTGAATATGTGCATGTGAAAGGTCTAACGTTCTTGCAGGGTGCATCATTCCACTTCCCGCTGGTGTAGTACATTTCCGCGCAGTTCTCTGAAGTACAACTATCATCACAGTTGTTCGGTTCTCCCTTTTTCCAGTTGGTGTAGTTATTGACCGAGCCATCCGACCAAATGAAATTCTTTTCTTTTTTTATGTCATTTAAGCCAATCCAACTACGAGAATGCGAGGAAACTATAGACAAAACAAAGCTGTTTTCTGCCTCACTGTGTATTGATACCAGTTGTGCACTCTTGTTTTTGCAAGTTTGACGAGCGTTTTCCCAAGTTGTTGCACTCTTGAAGAACTTGTAACGTTTTCCTTTGAAAAACACCCATTCAGCTGCAACAACAGCCAATATCTGTAACTATCGTTGCCGTAACGGTTACTTTGTAGTGCAACACCATATAAATTGGGGGAAAAATGTGTGAACTCGTAATGCCTACGATGTCGGCGCCGAGTTTAACCCTATTACTATCCTATACTGTAAGGAAGGTCGGAAAGGGAAGTAGGAGGTAGGGGGAGGGATAACCGAATTCCGGCCCTCCTCTGTAATCTCTTTAATGTTCATTACGTACTAATGAGACTTGACAAAAATATGAATTAGCACAAGCTCTGCTTATTTTGTTTTTTACTACGCAATTATGGCTATGAAGTCATTCTATTACATTTTGAATAGTTAGTTTTGAGAATAACTTGTGTTTTATAGTTGTTGGAGACATTTTCTTATTGCAACTAATTAAAAACAAAATGAATTGGAAAACATAATCTTAAGGAGGCTACCATTTTGACCTGTCCAATGATGCATTGCACTACCCAGATATCATTGAAGTACTAATGTTTGACTTTTTTTGTTCTAAAATACATAATATAGATCTTTTCAAGTTTAACCAATTATTTCTGTGCGAAAATAATTGACTGGAATTTAACTATGCTAAAGGGGCTAAATTTAGACAAAACAAAGACAATTACAATGGCAAAAACAAAAAATTCCTTTCTGTGATGATTTCTAAACTACGTGAAACTCCCAAATCCATTTCTTTCAGTCCATTTAATTCCTGAGCAACTAAATGGAAGTCTGTCATGCATGATTATCTAAAGACTAATCGTAAAGCTAGTAAACTGTCATATGTTACCAGTACAATAGCTTAAATGGCATCGCCTTCAGTTGCATGATGAAAAGTCACCAATATTGGTATCATTATCTTTATTCAGTAACGAGAAACTTATATAAATTCAACAGGAGGGGTATGTTTGGGGAAGGGGGTATTCCCCCTCCCTCTCGTTTTGGATAGAGATTTTCTTGAGTTCCAAGGTCAGAAGGAAGTGACCAGCCATAATTCCAGTAGTATACCAACGTTGCTGTGCTAACTAACTAATAAATCAATGCAAATATAGTGGTAACTAATTATATCAGTTATGACGTCACATGATGTCATAAAACAGCCATCTTGCAATAGTAGAAAACCGTTGGAATAAAATTTTATGAGTAAAATTTTGTTTGAAAGCAACAAAAATTAATAACCTTTAACCACCTAAAAATCTAGGGAATAAAAAATCTTGAGTTGTCAGTTAGAAACTGGTTGCTTTTTAAACACGCTATTTACTCGAACCTGGGAGGCGCCCGGTCTGGGTTTGGGTCTTTATTTTTTTCGTGTCGTTATTATATTTTGTGTTCCAAATGAGCTGTGAATGCATTTAATGAGATGATTGTGAGCCCACGTTACGAACGTATGAAGGTAGCGGATGATGGTGGATCAAGATAGCGGATAAAGATGGCGAATCTCAAAGGCTTCGAAGACCTGAGTGAGCAAAGGCCTGTGGCTTCGAAATTTGAAAATCTTGAAGAAAGTATTGTAGTGTTTCCTAATTGTGACCAGGGCATTTTAACAAGGTTATTATAACTGTCATATCACCGTTAGCCGACGACTTTGACTCGATCTGTCAGTTCACATCAATCTCACTCTCAGCGGCTCTGTTTGAAACAGTGTCAGTATACGAAACTGGGAAGAAACGTTTAATTAGTTTTAGATCTTGAACGCCACTATAGCAGTAGTACAATCAACAAGAACAAACTTTCGATCCTCCGTGTACAGCTAGTTGGATAGTATAATCCCGAATGGGGTACTCCTATAGTAGGAGGTCAGAGGTGCTCGTCGTATTTTTAGAGGTTGAAACTGGCGATTCAGTAATTTTTTAGGGGTTTGCTTAGGCAAGAGCGGAGTGTTAAAATATGTGGTATTTTTAGGGTAATCTAGGCGCAAATCAGGATCCCGGCCTTCCCGGACTTGGTCTTGCCTTTAATTGTAACTGTGAGGATGACAATATGTTCATAAACTGTTGAGAGCTGGACATATTTTATGCCTACAGGTAACAATAAATTGCTCCCGATTCGTACATGTATTCCAACTTATAGATTTTATCTAATATATGGTATATGTTCCGGTATTGTTTAGGTTATTTTGAGTCAAAAGAGATATTTTGGGGGAGTAGCAAACTATCTAGTAGGTAAGGTATTCTTTAGGGTATTTTCTCCGATTTTCCGACGAGCACCCGCGACCTCCTACTATAAGGAGTACACCCCCCGGGATTATAATGATATTCGTGATTCAAGTTGCCTCGATTTTCAATAAGCGATATTTAATTCAAACTGTCACATTGTCTGTTTCTCTTGTCAGAGTCAAAGAAATGGACAAAGTTTCTTGCCTATCAAAAGCCTCTCAAACTCCGATACAACTGGAAAAATACCGTATGATTTTTTGGCATTTGCAGATGTTCATGGATATTTGATTGGATCAAGGTTTTGCGTAGTCATTTCAACATTTTTTGCTAGCGGAATATCAACATGTGCTTCACACTTGTGATGTGGAAATTCCGCCGATCGGAGGAGAAAGCCATCCCCATTATGCCCTATAGTCTTGGCGTAGACTCTGTTGGTTTGGATGTGATTTTCGTATTATTGCTATATTATCCTTTTTTCCTCCCATTTGTATTTAAATTGTAACTCTTATAATTTTCAATATTTCTAATATTCCAAATAGCTTGCAGTATAACTTGTTTTCAGTAAGTAATGTTACTGTCATATTGTGCAATGATACCAATTTCGCCCCTTCTTTTAAGTAAAAAAAGAAGTGCAATTGGTATCAATGCACGGCGAATTCCAAAACAAATTGGTGTTGTCTAATTTCCTCATTTTATTTCCCAAAACCTGAATCTTTGAAGCAATCAAATGAATATTGCAGTACCTGTTGTCCAATTATGAACACATTTTTTGACGTTAACTGGATGACGACATCACTGACTTATAATGTATACAAAATATAAGTTATGCAAATTAAGTTTGAATCAGAAAACGGGATTTTTTGAAAAAAGTTGTTTTAATTTCTTCTTTTCTATTTAATTCTACATTGTTTTCCTATTTGAGGCTGTAAATACATGTTTTCTACTAAGTCCAAGAAAATTTGCCGCAATTTTGCTAAAAATAAAATTTTGAAAAATCCAAGAGGGCGGCAAGATGGTGGACATGTTGTGAAACGACTGTTGCCATACCAACAGTTCTTACTATTAAGTGTGCGCGCGGATACCTAGTATTCAGAGTGTGAAATCCTTTCAATTATTACCTTTATACCGTTTGAAAGCAACTAAGCGTAATAAAGAGGTGTTCAACTGTACTAATTATAAGCATCGCTTTATAAACATTGTTTGGCTGAGATCGCAGTATAATATACATTTTAAAAATACCGATTTCCCCCATTTTTTGTATATTTTGCAATTTTCTCTGAACTCCTTCGATGAAATTAGCTGGAATTGTTTGTAGCACTAAAGTTTGTCATGCTAATTCAATAAAACACAAGAAAATAGGATTCTTAACGCTGGAATTCCCGCTATATGAAAAAAATGTGTTTTTTGTAAATAATAAAATTTTCAGCGTACAGTTTTCAATTATAAAGAGGGCTTAGAAGCGGAATGGCAACCACTTTAATCCTGCAAAGTTTAAACTGTTACGTAATCAAAAAGCAGACTCGACAAGATCGACAAGTGCGTATGTGCTGAGTCTAAAGATCTTGACAGCATCCAGGATAACATAAC
This sequence comes from Parazoanthus atlanticus, assembly GCA_025448195.2. NCBI lineage: Eukaryota > Metazoa > Cnidaria > Anthozoa > Zoantharia > Parazoanthidae > Parazoanthus > Parazoanthus atlanticus. The sequence goes on along the minus strand of JAOEHT020322308.1, from coordinate 2,252 downwards.
CATTTTAAAAGTTTTGACTTGACGCGGGAGTGTATTTTTGAACACAAATAAAAAAATATATAACCCTTTAAGTTTTTGTTGATACCAATAAAACTATGATAAAATTGCACACAATTTAGTTGTAACCCTTCTTACTTTAAGCTATTTTTATCTAATGTATGATAGAATGAAATGTAAAATTTGGCCAAATTTTTGTCTTTTGCACAAACTTCTAAGTTGAAAACGAGTAATAAATGTGTTGACTCAACAACATCGGCTGATGATGAGTTTACCTTCTTTTCGCTAAATGATCTACAATAGTCGGTCTTTTGCACTTTTAAGTTATGAAAGTTAACTTATTTTAAAGCAATTTTATTTGAAAAATCGCGTTTTATTTTCATAAAATGTTATGTTTGGTAGAGGTTTCAAAGAACACAACAAACGTTCTAAAAGCAAAAGAAGTTACTCACAACTTTACAAACTAAAAGTCCAGCGAAGGAGTTGCTGCCATCTGTATTATTTCTTCAAATGTCATTTGGTGTTAGATTTAAGACAACAAAAAAGTCTGATGTCCCGTAAAGCACAAACTGAGTTCTTCAATTGAGTAGTCCATCCTCGATTTTCGCTATCCTGTCACCTTCTTCTTGCTTCACGGTTGTCAGAAAATATTCTGATAATAGTCAAGCAAAGCGACACTCTGTTGAATTTTCTTTTTGGTGTTTTCACTTTCTCTTTCCTCTCTGAACTCTCCTATCAAATAGTAAAACTCTTGAAATTAAAACGTTTTATACTGACGACTGAACAAAACCTTCAACAACGGTTGGTTGCATATGACGGCCGGCTTATGGAAAAGGCGGGAAAAAACGAAAGGCGGGAAAACCTGATGCGGTTGTCTTCACTATCATGTGACAGAAATGTTGCAAAACTTATAATTATTGTAGACAACAATCGACAGTAAATTTCGTCAATTTGTATATCCTTCATATTTGCATTAACTTACTTAACTAGTGGAGTTGACTTCAGTTGTTTGTACTTGAACAGGTTTGATTTGAACAGAAAGGTTTATACCACTTACGAAACAATTTTGAAGAAAAGATTGATTGAAATGGCCAAATGCCCTCATTAATAATTTTTATTGATACCGCAATCGAGCCAGGTGAAACGACCAATGTGTTAGGCTTAATTCGTCGCTAAATGTTGCGTTTGTAATTCATTTTATAATTGAACACTGGTTTAAAGTAGGAGCTCGACGTTCTTCACTGATTGCTCAGTGAAATCGCGCGATTTCTCAAACTTTCCCTCTTTTATAGGCAATATTTTTAATTGCATAAAAATTAAGACAATTTTAAAACAAAATCTGATTTCACGAATATTTATTCAATGTTCACAAAACGACTTTAGCTTCCAAACTATAATATTAAGCATAAAATCAAGGGTTTTTCTCGTGCGTGTCGGGACGTTGCTGATAAAAAGCTCGCGCGCGCGCCATTTTCGTACCCATGCCGCGTGCGGTAATAAAACCATATCGAGCCACCTTAAGGGCGAATCATAAGCAGTTGTATAATTATCAATCAGCTTATCTTTGCTTTGAAAGTTGTATTACTCGTATGGTGATACAGTAACATTTACGCAAGATTTGATAAAATGACTCTGTCAACATATTGTTTTCCAGGCAATTACGTGTAGTACTGTAGTTGTGCGACTTTAATGCAGAAAGTTTGTAGAACCCGGTTTTTTTGTTGAAGAAGATTGTTTGAATGATTGAATTGCAGAAGGATGGTCACGAGAAGCCGTCTCTTGTCGCTTTAGTGCAGAAACTACATCTGTGTATCAACCAACTTGAACAGGTGGGTTCATTGATCCTTTTTACACGCATGCACACATGCAGGGTTTGTATGGGTCAATGAAAGACGGAAAAACCTTGAAACCAGGCCTGGAAAAATAAAAACTGGTCGTTGAAATTCATGGAAAACTAGACCTGTTTGAATTAATTCGTGGCAAAAGCTTCATGATGCATATGGTTTGAGCATTTTCAAATTGTAGGCCATGCATTTTCTAAAGTTAGGTAATGGAAAGTCGTGTAATTTAAATTTAAGATATGTGTACAAACCCTGACATGTACGTACAGTAGAAACACACACACACAAACAAACAAACAAACAAACAAACAAACAGTTTCTCTTTGCTTATTTTACTCATTGTTACTGTTTCATTGTCTGTAACTTGCAGTTTCCTGTGAAATTTCATGATGCACCAGGAGCAACAAGTGGGGC
>JAOEHT020322307.1:0-18077 GCA_025448195.2 Parazoanthus atlanticus | reverse complement strand
GTAGTAGATGTACTGAAATTTATCGAAATGTTTGCAAATATTATACTGCAGGAAGTTAACGAAGCATCTAGAAACGGTGACATTAAATACTGATGTAGTATGGATGGTATAGATTTAGCCATATTCTATTGACAAAAATCGTTCCAGAAACTAATTATGTCACAAATACGTTTTCCCATCGGCTTATTTTTTTACATTTTCTCGGAAACTGTTTCATCATTCTTCATCAGGTGTAACCATAAATAACAGAATGCTCAGGCAGAGCGAAGCGTGTCACGTTCGTTTATTTCAAACCATTGTCCATGGGTACTCCTCAACCATTTTGGTGGCCGGGTTTTGCGGCGCGCTTTGTAAGACCTTTACCCGTTTTCAGACCAAATTATGCCAATTTTTTTACCAAATTTCAGTCCTGACACTACTATTTTTACCTATTTACAGGCTTGCCCTCTAAAGTTGTATGTCCCGGCAGACGGTACATCCTTACATCTTCATCCATAAACGATGCCCAATTTAAGACCAAAATGCCAAAATCCATACCCAATTTCAGATCAAAGCAGGTCGAAAATCATCACTGATACCCTTTAACGCTGTACATACCTGTAATTTTTTAATACACATTCTTACAAAGATGACAAGAACAATGTTTTCTTTAAAGTGCAAGGGATGCAACGTAAAATATATTGCATTTGTTGTCCACAAACGTTTGGCAAATAAATCTTTGCCTCTCTTTTGTATCGAATTTAATGTATCTTAGTTAACTTCTACAAAAGAATTGACCATTTCGCTACACTTTTTTTTATTAAGAACCAGGCTCAATGTTCTTATTTTTTCAGCAATTTGAGGCTCAAACTGTTCTTATTTTGTTCTTAACTGCCATACATTTTTTAATGGCTGAAAATCAACTAAAACGCCTTTAGGTGCTTTTGTATGCTCTGTTTTTCTAGTAGTGACCGAGTACAAATTTTGAAGGAGATACGACAATATATATGTATATTGTGCAGCACAGTATTTGTTACAGTTGGAGTTTATTTGTATTAAAATAAACAGTAACGACACTTATTTACTGTGTGATGCTGAGTGTGATTGCTTGCTGCGTTTCACCATTTTTATTAAATTTATTTTTTTCTTAACATTTTCATTTCAGCCTCAGATTGTTCTTAATTTGTTTTTATTTTTCAGGCGATTTGAGCTTCACTATTCTTATTAAGTTTGTTCTTAATAAAGTGTATGCGAAAATGCATCGATGAGTATCGTTGCCTCTCAGCGAATATACAACGGTGAAACAGCCAATCAGATTTGCGACAATGACAAATTTATACTCAAACCTAAGAGACAAGGCTGAGATTTAGTTGGCCAAGTTTTATTATCTTGCGTTCACGTACAATCGATTAAGTGTCGATCGGTTCCGTAGATACAAGGAAGGCAGTGTGGCCGAGCGGTATAAAGCGCTGACTCGTACCCGGAGATCCCGAGTTCGAGTCCTCTGCCCGCCGGCCACGCTGGTGTATATAGCCTTCTGGGCAGCCTTCCTGCCAGTTGGGGTTTTTAACCCTTATGATTTATTGTGTGTAACGTGGCACTGAAAAGCCCCGTACTGGGAGCTGTCACTAGAAAGTATTTTATTTTATTTTATTTATTTTTTACAAATTGCCAAACTGGATTCATGACATTCAAAGTTCCAAATCGTTTCTGAATTCTTTTGATAGGATACATCTGTCCCCGGTGGATGGTGGCAACTGATTTTGATGTGGAAATTTTACCTCAAACTATTGACCCTATTTGACAACAAGAAAGCGGCTTTTCTTTTATAGTCTCTTTCAGAATCGGTTACCTACTAAAACACTGTCACATCAATATGGTATGTATTTTATATCGCTTTCTTCAGTGAGAACTACTTTACATTGAGCACCCTAGAACCACATCCACCTTGTAATCTCCCCAGCCCTACCCTCTACGGCTTCTAATTGACTTTGTAACTTAACGTAAAACCGAGTTGCAATTGTGTTTACTCGTTTCAAGCTTAATTCTGGAAAGAACAGTTCTGTTACAAAAATCCGTATTACATGTGCCAGATTTGTATGTGAAAGTATACAAGGCCAACTTGCCCCGCAGTGGGAAGATATATGATATGCCATGACATGATATGACATGACATGGCACGACATGACATGACATGACATGACATGACATGACATGACATGATATGATATGATATGACATGACATGACATGATATGATATGATATGATATGATTATGGTATGATATCAGATGATATGATATGATATGATATGATATGATATGATATGATATGATATGACATGATATGATGTGATGTGATATGATGTGCTGGGATGGGATGGGATGGGATATGATTTGATGTGATATGATATGATATGATATGATATGATATGATATGATATGATATGATACTGAACTTGGCTGTGCAAGTAAAAATTTATGATCAACTCGTCCTATTGAAACATTAGACCGGCTAACACTTCATCAGTAGCGATTTATTTCAGTCAGTTGACATTTGTATCAGAGTAATAAAGTGAAACAGACCCTTTGAGTTACCGTATATTTCATGTTAGCTTCAGTCTCACCATTTTTTTTTCTTGTTTTACGGATTTTTCTGGTCAATAAGATTTTTATCTGCACGAAAGGCAAAGTGCTACTTTTAACACAATCTTTGGGCATGAACTTACATAGTGGAATTGTGCTTTTTTCTGTATCTGCATGACACACCAGTATATTAAATAAAATCGGTTTGTATAAGTAGTCTTCGTTAAGTTCATCTCTTTGAATAAAAAAATACATTATTACTTCAACTTTTTGTTCGTTGTGAAACTTCAGCAATAATTGGCCCGCCGTTCGTAAAACAAGAAACAAAGTTGATTTAGCACTCATGAATTTCCTTATTTCGTCTCAAAGCATACAGACTGATCGCGGATCTTTAATGGTTAGACTGTATTTCAAACTATTTGTTTCCAACATTTGGGTAACTTTGTTCTATATTTTCATATAAATGTTTTTTTATACAGAAAGGGAAGGCACGTGGAAACAGGATTTTGACTGCATGCGCACGGAATTCTGGAAGCCATTTTCGTTGTATTTTGGCCTCTAGGTGTGTAATTGTGAGTCTCCAGTGCAGTGTTGTTCAATATGAGACCGCTGGAAAATTTTTGACCGATGACTGTAGGCGCAAAGACAGTTTGCACAGTTGCATGCCTTTCTTATTTAAATATTAAAGTTGCATGAAAAAGCGTTAAAGAAAATAGCCTTACCGCAAAATTTGACTGTTTATGATAAGCTTAGCCCCGAAGGAGTTATAAGGTACAAAAATGTTGGTCATTTGGCAGGCTGAACCCCGAAGGCGGCTTTACAGTACCTCAGTACAACTGAATCCAAAGTAAGTCGAGGAAATGGTGATCATTTTTTCAACTGATAACCTCAGCCCCTAAAGCAAAATGGGTGTAAGTTGTCGTAAGGAGAAAGTTATACTTTAGCTTACCGAACACAAACCTTTTATCGCCTACCCTTCTTCGCAGCCTCAACACGCCCCCCACCAAGAGACTCCTTCATACAACTGCATGATAGAGTGGCAACACAGAAACGCTTTCAAAACCTCACTGGTTACAATATGTCCTTTCGATTGGGTGTTAGTTGTCCTTTTTTATATCAAGTGAGAATTATCTTGACATTTTTTTCTTTGCAATTTAATGGTATACATATGTGCATTATTAGAATGTATTATAATAAAGAAACAGTTCTCGAGGCAATTCATCGTATGAGCTCGTAACGGACAACAATGACCCAATCGAAAGCCGGAAAGGCCAGTTCTTGAACTAGTTCGTACCAAAGCCTTTTCAATAAACTTGGACTAACCCTTCATTTTGCGTAAACTATGTTTTAAGAATTGAATTAAAGAGTAGAAGTGATACAGTAACGATGCGTGTCGATGTTGTTGTTGTTCTTGTGGGTTTTTCTTATTTTGAAAAGATAAATCATGTTCATAAAATGATAATCCTTTTCAAGCTAACCTTCTATATTATCTACATCTCACATAAACACAAAGAAAACCCCAAAATCTGTAAGTGATCGTTAAATATTCCATTTCATAAATAAATTGAAAGACAAAAGAAAATATGCAATATAAAACCTCTTCCTTATTTTATGAGCATATCACAGAGTACCCTGCGAGCAGAGATTTCTCATGAGTAATCACAGAGTGCGCACTCAATCCGGAGAATAGAACCTGATCATTTTCCAAACCCACAAACTTGACCCGGATTTACCACAAAATCCATTCAATTTATTCTTCCTAAAGTGCAGCTTACAACAAATGTTACTCTGTGGCTTTTGTAGCAGCTTAATTCCAGTCGCATTTTTATAAAAAATCTTTCTTCATGGCGATTTGGTTTCCTACTTCTGTTCATATACCCCAATATCAAAAGAGAAAATTAAGCTTTCCGCGAATTTCTATTTGCTCACACTGTTCTTAATAGTAGCTTTATATATCGATCGCTTGCTCTATGCCATTCATGTGACTATTTTTCAGATATTTGCTGCCATGACAGATCATTTATAACTGTGGCCGTGACAGTAACACGCGTAATTTATCCTTTTCTTCACAAACTAACAGTTTTCTAACGGTGTTCTTGCTAGAAGGCCAAGTGAACAACGATGTCATCTGATATTTAACTATTCGTCTTATTTCTCAACTTCATGATAATTTCCAACTTTGAGTTTGACCGTGGGAAAATTCATAGAAGGCCCCTGATGGTTTGTTGTGTAATGATACAAATTAAATGTTACCTCATAAGGGGCTGATTGTATCTGACTAGATCACTTGATTGCGTGCTCAATTCACACCTATCAAGAAAGATAACTGCGGGCGTAAACTGAAATCATTATAGACCATTACATTTTCTCAAATCCCAGCGCAACTCTTGTTTTGCTTCTTGTATTTCAGTTTTCTGATGTTTTCTACCTCATTTTCAGGATCAAGATGGTGTATTGGCTAAATAACTTAAACTTTTCTTTTAGACGAATAGACATGAACGTGACATGCTCCTGGTACACGTTGTGCTTTGGGCGGGCAAACATTAAACAAAGTCTTACACACGTACCGTTTATCTCTGTTTTGTAACTTTTACCACCGAAAGTAATTTCGAGGCTCGTCACCGTAAGGCGATTTATGGCTAAAATTTGTTGACAGATCGAAGATCTTTCCGATCAAGATAAAGTCCGATTAGGACAGTAAACAGACTGTTTTGACATTAATGGAGTATGCCCGCCTTATTTATATATCTTCCATAGTCAGTATACGAGCACAGTGAATCGTGTTCAGAAAGGATATGGAAATCTTTATTTCCCGAAATTATTGTACAGTAATTTATTGAACCTACAACTAACCACCCATTTTGATGCAAATAAGGACGGAAAACAAATACACTAAAAAAATTGAGTTCAGACAATGGGAATTATTACTGATACGGTCTTAAAACTAAACGGCTCCCCATCTCACAGCATGCTCGACTTGTGCCGACTTCATGCGTTTGGCTTTGCTAGAGAACACTATAGGTCCTATTGAACTGATCAGCCATGGTTGAAAAGACAAATATTGCCAACTGAAAGCAATTTTGTGGACAGAGATGAGGAAGTGTCTATATTTTTGACCGTTCGCTTTGAACCATTTGCAAGTCTCTTAAGAGTTTGAGCACATCGTTTGTTATCGTTTATACAAACGAGAGACTCCCCGCTAATCTTTTTACTTTGTCGCTGCCGCTCCGGTTTTCATTACAGATTTAGCCGCAATCCGATAAATTGTTCATTTAATGGCCCCTATTAATACAAGTAAACGCAAACAAACATGCAGTTAGCCTTAAGTATTCCGACGTACTGCAAAATAAACAGACTAATCATCCAACATGTCCAGGAGAGCTGTAAAGTCGCTACTACTTCAGATAAACAACGTGTTTTTGAATCTAATGTTCTATTAGGGAAGTTGTCAAAGACATCAAAAGCAGAGACACAGTCTACTTGGCCAGCCACCAAGTTGCTAATCAGTCTAGATGTCAAAACCGAGAACCACAACCCACAGGGTATCTGTGAGTGTGATCGGCTTGTGGACAATATAATTACCTAATTAGCGATTTCTTGATGATCATTTAGCAAACATTTTTCGATTTTAGTTCATGATCCTCTTTTCAGACGACAATTTTTAAATCTGACGGTTGATTTCTCAACTGATTTACCACTGGTGTAACTGGGTTTTTTCCTAGTTTGTAGTCCCTATAGTCTCACGCCCAGTTGGTCTTTGGCTATGTACAGCAGTCGACTTATGTCTTGATGTCTCAGATATATACTGAATGAAGTTGTTGCTTTTACTTTTTAGTATTTAATAAACAATACACAGACACAAGAGAAACGACCTCTTTCCTTTCGAGTCGGAGTATGCTTGAATTACAAGGAATGCTCACAACATACCGCAAAATGTACGCGTGAGACATTTGTTTACTCGGAAGGTAGAAGTTAACGCCTTACGCTTAAACTAGTTACAGCAATTTAAGTATTACTTTAGTTATTGGCTCGATTTTGTTTTTCCTGTATCTGCGTCACGATGTTAAACTACACACTTTTTTATAAGAGCAAACTTTAAAAGAACACCCAAGCTGAGATTTCCCCAAAAAGTTAAGAACAAGCTAAGAACAAGCTCAGGCTGAAGTTTATAATTTCAGTATTTTATTGAAAGAAAGACCACAGATAAAACTTTAAATTGAAACTGTACAGACAACTATATTTCGCTGAAATAAAAGCCAAATCAATTAACTGATCATCAGTAGGATGATCAGCTACTGATTTGCGAAAATTCACCAATACGTTCTAACCAAAACTGAAATTTTCACGAACAAGTTCTAACCAAAATCGAGTTTTTCTAGCTGTCACCTCGGCAAACACAGCAGTGAATCAAGATTTTAACACACAGTGCTCGAACAAACAATAAGAGACACGTGTTTCCAACATTACTGTATTGTTTTCTGCATCTAATCCAGTGTTTGGTATAATCTGGAAATACGAACAATTCAAAACAATTTGAGGCTGAAGTGGCCAAAAATTTAAGAGAGTTCAGCCTCAGCCAAAATTTACTGGTTCTTGTAAAAAAAAAAGCGTGCATGATAGCATTTCTTCAGCGGACTTCTTGTATAAATTACTCTTCCTCACATTATTAGTCTTCTGTAGTGAATGCCAAAAAACTAGAAACGCAAATGTTCACAGGTATATGTATCTGGCCCTTATCCAAACCGCCAAATTTCTCGTCTGGTTCCCTTCCAGGTTTGTCAACAAACAGCGCGTGGTGAATGAAATGATAGGGAGCAAAATAGAGACAAGGTTCGGTTTTGGTTCTGTGAGAAGCCTGCAAATTCAAGCCTTGAACAAATGTTCGATTCGTAGGGTAGGAAATCGAGTCCTGTGGTGATTCATGGTAATTTATAAACGTGTTCCTTCATACCACAATATCGACTGTCTGACCTCCTTTCTGCTGTGACTAATCCGTGTGAAATTTTAAATACAGTAACCAAAAATAAACAAATTCGTGCGATACTCGTGTAAACAATTCTGGGATTTTGTCTCAAATCAGTAATATCTGGGCGAAAACGGGTTTGTTTTACGTTAAAGCCCAGTTGCATGTTAAGTGGAAGGTAATTTCTCCCTTAAATGAATTTTCAGACTATATTAGGTTAATCCATGGGGAATAAATGTCTTAAAAATAGCACGCAAACTGAAACACACAATGATACGTATCATTCATCATCAATCATTTTTTTTCATTACAAACAAAGAGAAACTGACAAATACAAAGTGCAAACTTCCCCCAATGTCCTGATATGTCAAACTATAGTTATTCAGAACTAGAAATACACTTGAGCGGAAAACGAACCTCACTCAATCAGCTGAGGGAACTAGTACTACTCGAAATCAAATATATAGAAATTTGATTATGATTGTCTTTTCTCGCCACTACATTACAACATTCCTCTCAACTCTTTGTAGCAGTGGATGCAAATTAGTTACTAAGATTCACGGACAACAAAAGAGAATTTACACCGGCTTTGTTTCTTCTTAATAAATTCCAACATGATTTTAACCTCCTCGCAGACGCTTGTGGATTTCTTACTGTGCAATAAAAAGTCACAACATAAGGCCAAGGAGAATGTGTCTGAAGACAATCCGTATTTATAAGCAAACAACACATTATGAACAGAAGATATGAGAAAGTCAACGGTTATGTTAAATAAATAAGAATATATAATTTGTGAACTACCTCAGAGGCTTGAATGGGAAAGTCTGAGAAACCACTGTCATTGGGTACAAGGCGCCATACAATTAAGGACTACATGTAATAGATATAGAACACAGATTTCAGATCACTATTTAGAATTTATTCTGATAACATTGCTGTCAAGAAAACGTGCACATATCTTGACTCAACCAAGAAGGACGTTAAGACTTGTACTAACTTGTTATAACAAAACAAGGAATTGTTAATAAGTACTGCCTGTGCTATTGTAAAAATAAAAATACGTGATATCATCTTGTAATAGAAAAAATAAATGTTTGTCATGCATGCATTTGATCAGTGTGTTGGAAACAGTGATAATAGCCCTGCAAGAAGATCCATGTACATGTATGTTTAAAAATGTTGCACTGGGAAGCGAATAGCACAACCATATAAAATTTGGATACTAATATTGAAAAAGAAAGGATTGGATATTGAATTTTGCTAGTTGAAGATTACACTACTTTAAGTAAAGAGATCAAGCCAGGGTTCCGCAGCAAGGTATTGAAGTACAAGATCTTGTTGTGGCCATGACTGACTGTGGGGTTTGGAAAGTGGAATAGAGTTGTTAAATCCATCTAGGTCAAGACTGCAAGATGATGATAAGGATAGTATTACTGTTATAGAACTCAATGTTCAAACTTGTGTCTAAACCATTCATGATCAGAATAGCCTACAAATTGTAATACCAAAACCTCAGAACTTAGTGGAATTGTAAAACCTTTCAGACTTAACTGTTTTTAGCTACATACTATGCAAAATTATGCTTCTCAGAAAGAGACCATGACATAATGGTATACAATATTATTGATCAGTCCTTCCTCTCAATGTGTGGACACCCATAATATGTGCTTTCTAGTTTGACATTCTGTTTGGCCTGGTTTTCCAAAAACATGCTACATATTAGTTTGGGATGCACTGACTACATCTGTTTTAATCTCAGTTTCAAAACAAATACTCTGCATTGAACTAACAAACTAATCCAAAACAAAAGGTATGTAAATGTTCTTGTAGAATGAGACCATCTGAAAAGGAAAATGAACAGCTGTAGACAAGTTTTTCAAAAATCATTGTTGACCCAATTGTGAATTAATAAAATCCTTTGCTTGTACACGTATGCAGTGTTGCTTAATAATCACTTGCAAGTCATAGTAATTTCTTTCTTCTTTAAATAGAATATCGGCATTCAACTTTTCCTTACATACATTTATCAGTGCAAAGTAAAACAGGAAAGTTTAAATTTAAGAGAACTTAAAGTTGAATGGTTTTGCAAAAGCATCAGTTTCAAGTTAAAATCACAAATTCTTAGAACATGAACTAAACACAAACAAGATTGTTTCATTAAATGTTTCCAAGGCATTTTGTTTTTGTCTTTCATTGGGATGTCTCTTACTGAAGAAGTACAGCTATCACAAATGATTGAATTTGAAATAGCTGAAATATCTTGTTGTGATAATTCTGCCTGACAATTATGAGCTCAAGCAATGCTTTTAAAGCATAGATACTTAATTCTGATACAAACTAGGATAGTTTTCCTTGCAAGCAGAGAAGAGATCTCTGCTTGCAGGGTGGGATATTTGGCAAGCCAAAAAGCATGTTTTTACAACAAATTTTGAATCTTAAGAACTTTCCTGTTTTGTCAAGTTTTCAATGAACGAAGATGTATTCAAGCAAGTTATGAGTTCTGATGATACTGAAATTAAACATTTCAAATACATGTATGTCGAGTTGAAACTACTGAAGGTCTTCTGTGTTCAGGCAAAGAAGATTAATGTATTAATGCAGACAATGAACTCAGAAAAAAATGGAATAAGTATAAGTCTTGGAGTAGTCAATCAGCTGCCTCCGCAAATTTAGTTTTATCACTCAATCAATTCTAACTCTTCACAAAAGCATACAGATAAGAGAGTGACATAGTATATGTATAAATATATTCATGAATGTAAGAGACAGAGAGAAGAGTTTTGTTTGAACGTTTGCTCTAAATTCCAGTAATTTAAATCCATGTAACAAACAGAAAGATAAAGATACAATAATATGATACTGTGGTTTGCTAGAAGTAGTACTTTATGTGAAGCTAAGGGCGGGTAAAAAAGAAAAACTTTCAATCTGTGTCAGTGCTGCTATGAATAAATAATATAGCTAGAATTTCACAAGAAGCTTGAATTGATGTTTCTCATCTTAGCTACTTTAGTAAGATAATTACTCAAATGGCAAAGACATTCAATACCGGTCCTGCAGATCAGAAATCTAAAATTTAACTTAACTTACATGTTAACTCTCTGCAACAATGGCTTGCAGCTGATTAGCGAGTGTCGATGATGCTTTTGAAGTATTGTCTACAAAGTCAAACATTTCAACCACAGGCTTAACTTCAACCAAACTGGGTGTCACAACAGTCGTCGGAATAACTGGAGAATACAAAGTTGATGGTTTCTGATTGGAGGCGATTAGCGGCACTGGACCTGAAACAGGTGAGGCTGGATGGCTTGGTGACTTTTCAGTGAAGTCAATGTTTGTTGATGAATCAGTAGTGTTAGAGGACATGTCAATGATCTTCTTGTCACAAGTTTGCTCACTATCACCTGCAGAATTGACCGGGGATGCTGGTTTTGTTGCTAAAGCCACCTTTGACTTTGCTCTGGCTAGCTTTTTAGCCTTACACACTTTGGCTTTTGCAAGTACACAATTACTCGAAGTCAAGGAAGTCTTTTTCTGCCGGATCTTGCGAACTTTATACTGCACTTTGTTCACTTTGTCAACCACTGGGCCACCCAGGTGCCATTTCCAGATAAAATGGTCTGGGCCAGGAAGAGGTTCTCCTTCTGGGTAGACATGGCTGTAGCTAGGGCACAGACAGCCATCTTTTACTGAAAGCATTGGGAACCCATTGAATAACTCACTCAGTTTGAATTTACTGTTAGTTTTGAGTGATGATTTGACTGGCACCATTTTTACCTCAGGAGCAGGCTGGTCTGTTTTGGGTTTCTTTGATTGAACAAGTTTCTCTGTCAAATCAGTGTCCGCCGGAAGCGAAATTTCCGTTGAAACAGAACTAACAAGCTCATTATCTGCCTTGGGAAACAGACCTTTCTTCACTTTATTAACACTTGCAGGGTCAAGAGAAGCTGGTTCGATTTGTGAAGCATTTGTGTCCGCACCGTCTAATGGTTTCTTTTCACTGCTAGTGCCAATTTTCTTTCGAATTTTCTTTTTCTTTCGTTTTGGGGAGCTTAACAAATTCGAACTCAAATTGTTTATGTTTAGATAGTCAGTTAAAGGAATGCCAGCAAGTTTTGCTGCTTTCTTTGCCTCCTGAAATTGTCTGAGTTGCTGCATTTCAAGTTTTGACCTCCTTCTTCGTCGTCGTTTCATAGGGAAAATTCCACGATCTTCGAACGGGCCTTCGGTTTCCTCTGGCTCTGTAGTTTCGTCAACGCACAGTGACTGTGTTTTGTTTACCGACGAAGTACCTTGGCTAAATTTCGTCTCGCACTCTAGCTGCTCATCATGTTCAGTTACGTTTACAGACACTTTCCTTTTGACAATTTTCTTTTCTCGTTGTTGAGGCGAAAAAGCAACTTGAACGTTCTTTTCAGCTAACACTGCATTTGAAATTTCAAATGCTTCTTGTGCTGAAATAACTTTATCATCTGCATTCTTGTTTGCGGCCGTCTTTGCCTTTGTCGACTTGTCCAATTTCAGTTTCTTCTTGACTTTCTCGACGCTTTCCTTGTTTGTTTTGGTTTCTACCTGCCATGTGTTCTCGCATCTTCTGATGACTAACGCTGGTGGAGATAAGCTAATTTCTCCCCCAGTTTTCCACAGTTCCTTCTCGATTTCCTTCTTCGGCGATCGTTTTATTTTACTCAATGGTGAATCTTTCTTTAACAATGACGGAGGCTTCTTTTTGACGGTAACTTCGTCAAATTTCGACACCAGTCGATTCTTTGACGGAGAAAGTTTCCTCGAAGTTGTTGAGCTAAATCCACTATCATTAGATGAAACGTCTGAAAATGGCGATCTCAGTTCACTTACGGTTGAATGAAGAGGGAGTCTTTCGAGTTTTTCCACTTCTGACACTGCGAGATGACAAAATTCGAGTTCTCCTCTTATCCCGGACTCACAGTCTATTTCACTCATGTGCAATTTCGATGGTGGGCTGAATTTCTCGTCATCGCAGCCCGAGCTAAGCGGCCGTTTTTTGCGCTGTTTAGCTCCGGCGTTAGTAACCGAACGTTCATCCACTTTAATCTTTGGAGACTTCTTTGTCTTGAGAAGACGATTCAACATTGACGTTGTTTGTGTAGCGCTTGTCACATGGCCGTCGGTTTCTTCTAGCGCGCCGATATTCGGAACAGTCATCTCATTTGCAGCAAATTCACTCAACGAGTTTCCTGTCTTTGTGTTTATTTTCAATTGCGGCTTATTCTCGATAGCTAACGCCGACACAGCACGGTCAACCATGGTCTTTTTCTTTATACGCTTAGCTTTGAAACTTGAGTTGCGTTCTTGAATAGCTGCTAATTTGGTTGATTTTGATAATGGCTGCAGTTCCTTATTGTTCTTCTTGGGAGATTTCATCGACTTCTTAGGAGTAGATTCACTATCTTCCTTGTACGAGAAGTGCTCAACAGCTTGTCCTTTTACATTTTTAGCTGGTGAGTTTACTGGATCCAGATATGTTTCGCAGTAGTTTTCTACATCAGACTTCGGAATTAAAGTACAGTTCGCAGACGAACCGTGACATCCGCCTACAGTCTTGAGCAGTTTGATCTCTACTGCATTGCAGAAATGCCGTCGAGCCTGAATCTTTTCCATCCTTGTGAATAGAGTAGTTCGTGGAGTTACCGGAAAGAAAGTGGATAGCAACTGGGCTAAAGACAACATCTGTTCTCCTCCAATATTTAAATAAGCAAGTTCTTTTCCACGAAATATAACTTGCCCACACGAAAGTTCTGGTTCTTGTGCCGTTTTTGTGTCCATTCTGGTCCTATGTTTGCTTGCTAGCCCCCCAAAACCTCCACTTCTCTCTCTGATCTGTGGACAAAGTCAACGATATCTATTATCTGGCGTGAATTCCCCTAGGAAGTTGACATTAAAACCCAGGCAACACATTAAGCTGTGTGTGTTCTATGGGCTCAATACTTCTGGGATGTCATCCTTATATTCTTACCTGAACGTTGGTTTTTAAAATTCCCAAGATGTGGGCTCCAAATGGGGCATTATTGAAGCTAAACACTATGGGTAAAGCCCCTCTGTCGTTAACTCAACTTGTGCGAGAGCATGGTTGGGTGGTGAGAATTAACACGCCTCGGATAGCACAGCACATTTCAATAACGTTGAAATTCGCCACCTGATTGGTTCAAAGGTCGTGAATATTGGTTCTGATTGGTTCGCTCTCGGGCAAAAGAATACGGCTTACAAGCATTCTATACTATATGTCTTTATGGCAGCAATTTAGCGCCAACTCTGAGCTCAATAAAATCCGCCGAGTTTTCAAGGTTCACAGAAACTTTTTACAAATTAATTTATGCGGGAATGAAAAGGAATAAAAACAACAGGTTTTTATGAAGAAAACGTACTTTTTAAACTGTTATTATCATTTTTGCTCTGTTACAATAATTGCAAACTCTTAATCAAACGAACCGTCCATAAACGACTTCTGAACCGCTCAAACTTGAGAGGGAGAAAATTCGGGGGTCGAAAGTTCACTAATGTGAGACTGATTTAGTTTTATACATCTTGGTTTTATTTAGATATCTGCTGGCTGCATTGGTGTAGCTTTAACACGATATTTCTACTAAATATAAAAGGATTTTAAATATTAAAGTTTTCTAAAATTACAAGAAATATATACTCGAGAACCCGAGAAAGAAGGAAAGATGGGCTGGCAGCAACTCGGTTTAGTTGATAATAACAACATGCATTTCAGTTTCAGCTGGACTACATGTATTACACGACTGACATCCGTTTTTGGAGTCCGCCTCGACCAGATAGAAAGCCAGTAATGCATACGAATAAGATATTTTCTGAATTCTCTTGACAAATGCATGGAAGTCAGCAAACCAGATTTTCAGTCGATGGCCTTGTCTTATACATTGCCTAAAATATAGAGGCTGCATGGACCAGACACAGTGCTAAATATAATTATTCTCGTGTTAATTGAAGTAGTTACGTATTGAATCGAATGTTGCAAGTACCACATTTTACCGAGTGTTAATATTTTACTTTCTCAGCCATTATGGCTCGGCCATTTCATTGTCTTCAACGCGCACGGTAGCGCAGCAGTTGCAACTCAGTTTTACGAGATGGGAAACCACATCTATCTTCAAAATAGCTTAGCAAGAAAACAATAAAACGAAAAAAAATCGATTTCTTCAAAGAAGTTGTTTTACTGATACGGAGATAATCGAAATAGAGATTTATGGCCAATTTGCCCAAGGATTAAACGAAGTTCATGACCGTTTTTGAAAAAATACTGAATCAAGAAAGCAAGTCGCGAGTCGCCAGCCGCACTCGGTTATACTGATATTCAGTCCAGAACGCATTTGACGCGCAGCGCTCAAGAGCTTAAGAGCGGCGCTAGGCTGGAACGCTCCATAACTGAAGATCATGATTTTTAAGTTTTTGAAATCGATGGCTCCTTTACAGCTTACCATAACTAAGTAGTCTAGTTCTTTCTCTTATACTTAGTGTTTCAGTACAAAGTACTGAGCCGCTCCGGAGCTAAGCATTGTAACTCACACATATAGTCGTGGTCTTTTGGAGTCAGTTCTTTATCAATAAAGTTAAACGTTAGTCCGTTTAGAACTGACGGACATGAATGCTCTCAAATTTCGAACGCCAGCTACAAGTGTTTCGACTGTTTCGGCTAAAATTTTCTTGTCATTGTTTTTAACAGTATAGTATAATCGAAGAACACTTTAATAAAACAAATTTGACATGGCCTTAATTCAATAGTCTCCGGCATAGTTCAGAACAGACCAAAACAAGTTCATACATAAAAGACGTCGTCGGTTATGCAAAAAATTACAACCCAGAATATTGCCAAGACGCAAGAGTAAAGATGCTTTCATAGACTACCAACAGATAGCTGAACATTTCGCTAGGCTGTTTCGTTTGTTATAGTAACAACAGAGATTAAAATATACTGAGAAATACGTTAACACACTGAATCAGTTTTGGACAATTCAAAGTAATAGTACAAATATTAAAACTAACACCATCCTTTTTCTCCGAAGAAACATTATGATTTGGATGTTCGATGGATATCGAGATAGCAACAGGGTTCTTGATTTACCGTACTCTGTCTCACTATACTGTACTGAGAAGTACTATGACTCGATTAGTCAGTATTAATATGTGGACCTGCCATATGTGAAACTTGTGGGAAATGTTGACATTTCGGTTGGCTGAAGAATCAGGAAAGATTAAAGCATCGAGAAGCATATCAGTTGTCAATTTAGACCAATTGATAATAAACTTCAGATAGTTTATTGCCATAATGACGAAGCAAGGCTCAGGGGTGAATTTAGTACTTTCAGTTATTCCTGGCAGTTTCTGTATGGTTGTTGAACCAAAAACTCTTTACAAATTTGGTCTTTTAAAATACTACCAGTTTATCTTTATAATGTCACTCAATGATGCAAAATGCAAATCTTTTCGTCGGTTCGTGATATAGAACTATATTGCCCAGTAACCACGCAGTTCTGATGCGCTCATCATGCATCGCACATTCACGCTCTCTGCCATGATCGTCGATTGAAATGAAGAATTGAATTAAACAGAACGCCAACATACGGTACTGGCTTTTTAGGATAACCGGTTGAAAGGGATTTTAAACTTTTAAGGACATTTCCATCACTTCAAGAGCGGTCCATTCAACACTCTATGTACTTCTATGTGTAAAATGTATGGGGTCTATATATAAACAGTACACGTAATTGCTGAATGAACTGCAAAGCTATCAGTATTAACCAACCGACTTCAATATACTGACGTTCGGTGACGATAGCAGAAGGAATTAGAATGGCATGCAGACAACACCATACTGCATGTACGGAGAAGTGATCTGCCATTCTCCCATGCCAGCTCCCAGTTTGTCAGTTGTTTATAGTACAGCTAGTATTTTTTAAAACATTTAATGTATAAAGCGACGAGAGAGAGCCAGCAAAGGGACGTCGAGTTAGGCTAATAATCGAATACGTACGTTATTCGTAATGCCGCTGGTTATTGCGATACACTCTGAGAAAGAACTGAAAAATCGAATACACGTAAAATGGGTTGTTGAACAATCTCGAAGAACAGAGAATGCAGAACTATCAACAAGTGAAAGCTCCATCCACGAAGAGTTTAAACTTCCTTTTCTAGTAAATGTCGCGTCGGTTATTGCATAAAATTATGGTTGGTTTGGCTGTCTCAAATAACGCTACCAAAATTAACTCAAAAATATTTGAAAGGAGACATTTAAAAGATTCTACCGCATAACAATTAATAATGTTCCGGATGTTAAGTTTTTATTCGGGTTTACTTTGGACCGTGTTAAATAGAGGTACGGGATTGAATTGCAACCGTGTGCGGTGTGGTTATCTTGTTCAGTTGAAAAATAGCTAAGTTTTAATGCCTGGTGAAAATGAGGTCGATCAGTAAACACCGAGGGAGTGTTTTGGTCAGCCATTGACCACTAGTTGTGCGTTGAAGAGCAAAAAGCCACAAATTCTTTCAGAGCAAAGACCCAATAAACTTCTAATTCGTTATGTTTCAAATGCATCATACTTGGCGTGTCACTGTTAACAGAACTGTAGAAACTGAGAAGTAGTTTTATAAAATATGAACAAGATTTTTGGCTTTTCAAAGTACTATACTTTAACAGCCCGATCTGGAAATAATTGTGGTAGTGGCAGTACGAAATTGAAACTATTTACTGAGAAAACATAATGTTCTAAACATACCTCAAAAAGTTAACGCGATCGTAAAGCTGAGTTTGTTTTCTTTCCGTGATTGTAGAGTTTGATTACCGTGTATCAACTATCTGAACTGAACTGGATGGACATCGGGCATGGACGAGTATTGACTCTGAATATGATAACGCCATCTACATGTACACAGACTATTAGAGATCACGTGAGAGCTGTTGGTCATTCGTGCGGAAAGCGCCAAGCCAAATGATAACCCAGGATTTTTCCTGGATTATAACTGAAACTAATAACAGTTTTTGTAAGTGTATAATTGCTTACTCTCACCTCTGCTAAAAAATGTAAGATGTCCAAACGGTGATGCATGAGAGAAGCTTGTGTCCCGATCCCCTTGCGTGTACGTGACTGCATACAAACAAAGGCGCTGCACATATATATATATCATTAAACGGTAGTTCGTGACAGTTTATTTTTCTCTTTAATTCTTTACCGAGTTCAGTTTTTTAAGCAACAGAAATATCTGTATTTCAAAACCGAAACAACCAAAAGTTTGATAAAAACAGAACGGATTCAAAAGAATGAAAAAAACCCCCATATTATACTTTTGCACCAGGCCAAAAGCTGGATGAGAAGATTGTAAGTATATTATTCTAATTCAATGAATTAACATTGACACACAACGATGGTCGGTTGCTAGGGCTTTTCAGTCTCCCACATACTCCAAGAAATGGGAATTTTTAACTACAGACATACACTGAATTTGTCGAATTTTTCAAAACTTGGCAGAAATGTAGACAAAAAATTCTTGATTTATTTT
>JAOEHT020322221.1:0-10062 GCA_025448195.2 Parazoanthus atlanticus | reverse complement strand
AGTCATATGGGTGGTTCCTGGGAGCGTCTTATCCGCACAGTCCGTGATGCTCTGGAGACACTTCTTCTTAGTGCTGGAAGCCAATTGGATGCCGAGGCCTTCAGAACCTTTATGACCGAAGCAGAATGCTTTGTTAATTCCAGACCACTAACTGTGATGAATCTGAACGACCCAGAAGCACCAGAGCCTCTAAACCTAAGTAATTGTCTAACTATGAAGACAAAAGTTGTGATGCCACCACCAGGTGTGTTTCAGCGTGAAGATCT
Organism: Parazoanthus atlanticus; assembly: GCA_025448195.2. Lineage (NCBI taxonomy): Eukaryota > Metazoa > Cnidaria > Anthozoa > Zoantharia > Parazoanthidae > Parazoanthus > Parazoanthus atlanticus. The sequence continues at coordinate 9,796 of JAOEHT020322221.1, read as the reverse complement.
GTATCTTCGAAGACGGTGGCGTCGGGTCCAGTACTTGGCGAACCAGTTTTGGAGTAGATGGAGACAAGAGTATCTGCTAAGCTTACAAGCTCATCAGAAATGGAATAAGTCGCAAAGAAATCTAAGTGTGGGAGATGTTGTCCTTTGCAAGGAGGACGACAAACCACGAAACCAGTGGCCACTTACAAGGGTAATCAAGGTTTACCCCAGCCAAGATGGTTAGACAGCCGAGGGAGGCGTCAGAAACCGTCGACCTGCCAAGACAGACCCGTCCACAAGTTGGTTGTGCTCCTGTCGTGCGAGGAGACCGATGAATTCCCCATCGAGGAGCCAGACAGTTAATGAGATGGACAGAGACTATGAATTGAATTACTAACATTTTGTTATTTGCTTTTCAGACTTTATTTATGTTACTATGATGAATTTTTGTGAAACAATTGGGGAGCCATGTTACTGCAGACGCAGTAATTTTTATTGATGCGAACAGCTGTCAGAAGCCTGGGTACTAGTCACAGAACTTTGGTACTACTGGGCCTGGCTACTAAGCCCTGAGTATAAACTTTGAACTGAATTTATGCAAGGCTCTTGTGAAGTAACGGTCGAACTGGAAGAACTGAGTTGTTCTTTGCCTTTTGGTAGTTTTTTTTAGAGACCAGAAAACTTCGTTATCCTTCGTAATGTAATGTATGGAATAACAGTTAAGGTCTCGACCGACAGTTTTGTTTGTAACAAGTACTGAAGTAGAAAGAGAAACTCCAGTGCAACGATGTAGTTTTGCATTGGCAGCCACAAGCCTGCTGCAAAAGAACACGTGTAGCTGTTGACTCCATCCGTACACGTTCCGCCATTATAGCATGGGTTTGACAAACAATCATCAGTATCTTGAAAACAAAGAAGTTGAATTATTTCCTAAATTATATTTTGATATATAAGAAATATATACAATATCATTAATTTTACCTGTTGAACAATTGTAACCGGTGTAGCCCGGTGCACAAGAACACGTGTAATTGTTGATTCCATCCGTACAAGTACCACCATTTTGGCAAGGGTTTGGAGAACAGTCATCAATATCTTTTGAAAAGCAAAAAGAAAATTTAAATTTAAATTTTAATTGGTGAAAAGTAAAAGATGTGCTGATATGATCAAATTACCTATGGAGCAGTTGTTTCCAGTGTAGCCTGCTGCACAAGAACACCTGTAGCTGTTGACTCTATCCGTACATATTCCACCATTTTGGCATGGGTTAGGGGAACAATCATCAATATCTTGCAATTAAAATATATATAATGATTATCATTAGGAAAATATGCTGGATTAGAAAGAAAAGACAAATAAGCAATTTACCTGTTGAACATTTTTAACCGGTTAAGCCTTGTTGCATAATAACTAGACATACTTTTTGATTGCCACTACAGTCAACAGCAGGTTTATAGATGCGAGGTATCTAATGTTGTCTGAGACTCTATAAGTAAGCTATTGGCGCAAAGTAACAAAAAGCAGTCAACAAGTATCTTTTAATTGAGACTCTATAAGTAAGCTATTGGGACTCTTGAGACTCTATAGGTAAGCTATTGGGGCAAAGTAAACAAAAAACAGTCAACAAGTATCTTTTAATATGCAGTTCAGTAACCTATCCACAAATGATTTACCTTTAATTTAACAGTTTTATTAAGTAAATTCATCGTATATAAAGCCACAACGACTTTTATTTTACCATTTGCAGTCTTTCCGTATTGTTTGTGACCGTCTTGTCTTTCACCATTGGCTGAACTTTTCTTCTCTCCGAGAAACAAGTATATTTTTTAGCAATTCCGGCCAACTTTGTTTCCTTATGCTGGGTTATAGTTGAGCTCTCAATACAAACTCACAGTTCCAGCAAAGCTACCACAGCTTAGTTTTGTTTTGGTTTCTTTTGTCTTTCCCATAACTCACACAACACAATACAATACAATACAACACAACACAACACAACACAACATGCACAACACAACACAACACAACATAACATGACATGACATGACATAGCATAGGACAGTATAACAGAGCAGATTAGAGTAGAGTGGAGTAAGTTAATATAATGCAATGTAACGTAACGTAACGTAACGTTACGTAATGCAATGTAGTGTAATATATACATAACACAACACAACGCAACATAACATGACGTAAAAAACAAAACAAAACACAGACTTCGCCTCGTTTTATATTAGCTTTTAGGCTAAGTGTTAAAACACTTTTCTTGAGTTTTACTACTTCATTCCTTGTTACTGTGTCTAGAGACACAAGCGACGCTGTTTTACAGTATAGTATAGTATAGTATAGCATAGCATAGCATAGTATAGTATAGTATAGTATAGTATAGTATAGTATAGTATAGTATAGTATAGTTCAATATTTAGGTTTTATATAATATATATAGTATAGTGTCCCCATTTAATGGTTTATTGCTGCTATTTTAGTCTGGCACTTAAACAAAGGTTAACTGTTGTTATTCGAATGGTCATTTTGTGGGCGCCCATCCGGGGTTTTCGTCTACTGCCATTTCAAAAGTTAGTACGAATAACATCAATCATTTCCACTCTTTAAGACAAGCAAAATGGGTTTTTCGACAACTGTTTCAAAAGTTGTAACGAATAAATGTAGCACCGAACAAGTATACTCGACAAGACATACAAAATGAATGGCGGGTCATTTTATGCGTATCCACAACTTGTTCAGGAATTAAAACAAAAATATGTAGCAATGAACAAGTCTACTCGACAAAACAAGCACAATGAATTGTCGTTTTATTGAACTCGATAACTGGTTCAAATTTAGTTTGAGAATGCTGGAGCTAACATGGTTTAAGCGGTTTAGTTTCGGAAGAATGCGTGTAACAATGTGTGTTTCTGTTTTTGTACAAGCAAATAAAGCGTCGCACTGATAAGAACAAAGTACATTTTTAAGACAAGGAGTTTCAAATACCAGCAATAGTATTACCAATGTTTGCATTGCTACAGGACGTTTAAAGTTTTTCCTTGCTCCGAACTGTGTCTTGTTCTGCCGTCAACCAAATCTTACTTCAAACTGAGCCGTACATCCCGCGGTTTTGGCGGCGCTGTTCCAACAACACAAAGATCTGTGAATCGTGATTGGATGGCTACATTTGTCTTCAGAGATGCAATCTGTTTATCTATTGTGGTTATTTGACGGCAGCACAAAAATATCTTCAGATTGACGAAAAAGAACCTGAAGGGTCGTGCAGCAATGAAAACAGTGGTAAATATTGTTTTTGAGATTTTTCTGGGGGGACTCGCGTATGAAAGGTACGGTTATATGTACTATTATTATTGTTATTATTATCGACGGCAGCCCAGAACAAGCTTCAGATTGAAGAAAAAAAGACCTCCAGGGCCGTGCAGCTATGAAAACAGTGGTTAAATTGATTTGTCACGCGCCTCTAATGGATCGCATTATCATGTTAACTTACATCTTTCTCAGCTTAAATGTGATTTCGAAGTAAACAAAAGAACACACGCTTTGGGGAATCTTGATCTGGTGGCACGACTGAGTGCAGCTCAAGTGTTGGTGGACCCAGATACTCATGAGTATATGTGGGGGTAAGTCACGTGTCTGGCCCTGCGTTGTTACTGTGCACTGTCTACAGATCTAAAGAGTGACTTGTTAGGATGCAACCAAAGATAATAATTATAATAATAAAAAATAATAACTATTATTATTATAATAGTGATAATAATAATGTCATTATTATTAATAATAATACAATTAATAATAATCATAATAGTAATAGTAGTAGCAAGAGTAAAAGTAACTTTAATAGTAATATTATTAGATATTTTATAGTAATCGTAGTAACAACAATATTAGTAATAAATTTGACACTATTACTTCTACTACTACTACTACTACTAATAATAATAATAACAATAATAATAAACTTTATTTCTTAAAAATGCGCATTTTAAAAAAATGTTATCAACGCTCATACAGGAAAATTATTTATTGAGACGCAAGTGTAAGAGAAACCGAGAAAGAAAACCCAAACTGCCCCCAGTAGGGATGGAACCCAAGACACCCCGACTGCACAACAGGGGCTCAAACCAGAAGGTCTTCTCGTTTTGTTTCTGCCGCTGAGGTTGCACCAGTAGATCAGTAGTTAGAGCACCTGCCACGTGGGTTTGATTATTTCTTTCTCTGTTGCTCTTACACTTGGGTTGGTTGCATCCTATTGCAACGAACTGGGGTATCGGACAACTGCTTGGCGGATAAGTAGAGTTGGAAACAGTGCATGCAGAACACAAGTGGCTGACTTTTTGGATTCTAGATCTGTGTGGAATAAAGTTTATTATTATTATTGTTGTTATTATTGAATGTCAGTAGACTAGTAGAATCCTTTATTGAGACTCGACTCGCTGTTAAAATACACGAACAGCAGCACTCAGTAACTACATGATTTCCGGTTGAACTCCTATGTACGTCATGTTCTTGCTATTTTTGTGCAAAATGAAGCTTGCATTACACGTTATATTGCATATATGTAAATATGAACTCTAATAAGCACTAGATCCTTGCTGTTGGTTCGTAACACTAGCATATCAGAGTTGCATGGCTTCTTAGTTATAATTGTATAGATCCAAACATGCTTATTTCTTAGTTATTGAGCTAATTCTCTCTCACTTTGTAGAATTCAAGAGGCCTTGCTAGATTGTGACCAGGGACAAGCATCTTATATGTGTCAGTTGCTCATCACTCAATTTGACTTTTCTGCAAACGAGAGGCTGAGACGAGCGTTTCAACGTGCAAACATCAAGTTGTTCGACTCCACTTTCACAGGTCGTCGTACAATTAAGATTATCGAATGTGATCTTAGCAATGGAAGGAACTTTAAGAAGGCCCTTGCTTCGATAAAGAGAAACCCGAACTTGAAGAAATTGGAAATCAACTATTGCAAGATGTCAACCAAACAAGCCAGAAAGACGCTTGAAGTATTGTCAGTGATGAAACATGTTTATAGTATAGGTAGGTGAAAAATTGAAAGTCATTTTTGACACTTACGATGCAACGACAATGACAATGAGAGTGACAGTGACAGTGACAGTGACAGTGACAGTGACAGTAACAGTAACAGTAACAGTAACAGTGACAGTGACAGTAATAGTAACAGTGATGGTGACAGTGACAGTGACAATAACAGTAACACTGACAGTGACAGTAAAAATGACAATGACAGTAACAGTAACAGTGACGGTGAGAGTAATAGTGAGAGTGACAGTAACAGTAACAGTATAGTAACGGTAACAGTAACAGTGACGGTGACAGTGAGAGGGACAGTAACAGTGATAGTAACAGTGATGGTGACAGTGACAGTGACAATAACAGTGACAGTGACAGTGAAAATGACAGTGACAGTGACAGTAATAGTAACAGTGACAGTGACAGTGACAGTGACAGTGACAGTAACAGTGATAGTAACAGTGACGGTGACGGTGAGAGTGACAGTAACAGTGATAGTGACGGTGACGGTGAGAGTGACAGTAACAATAACAGTGACGGGGACAGCGACAGTAGATGCGACTGCAAGTCCTGTGACTGTGACTGGATGACTATGACTGTAACTCAGTAACGGTAACAGTAACAGTAACAGTAACAGTAACAGAACATTAAAAGTAAAAGTAACACTAACAATCAAAATCATAGTGACATTGATAGTGAGTGTAACGGTAACGCGATAACAGTAACCGTAACGCTGTAACAGTCACTGTCGCTATGTATCTATATACTGCGCATTCTCTATGCTAACGCCAAAACACGCATGATGATAATTGAAGTTTTGGTAGCTGTGATACAAAGACAAGAAGGGAATAAAAACTAAAAAATGTATGTTCTGAAGTTTGGCTCATAGAATTCTGAAACCCACGCATAAAAATATTTCAGATTTCAAAGGCAACAGACTCACTATGGAAATCATAGAAGACATTATTGAGATGCTGGAGGATGAGTTTCTGTTTCCTTGTCTGTGGTGGATTAGCTTGGAAAACAACGAGAACATAAACGTGTTACCAGGAAAACTTCTGCATCTTTTCTCCAAGCGCTGGAAGAAGAATCCAGTTGTGGAAGAGACTCCGCCCAGCCTAATGCCGTCAATACAAAACGTCACCAAGAACATCCGATTATGAGGCAGGCTCATGTGTGTTATTGACAGTTCAAGGGTTTGTGTTTGGAGGTGTTCACGTGGATTCAGAGTGTTGATATGTTTTGGAGATTAGTTTTTGAATAAAATTATCCCTAGCACAACAGATTTGCAATTATAGGTTTTGATCAACAAGGGTTGATATGGTATGTTTTTCGCCGTACGGTTTGGTGTAAAGCTGACGTTTCGAGCGTTAGCCCTTCGTCAGAGCAGACGGAGGGATATCTAGCTGCTAACTGGGGATCTTCTGATGTACTTGAATGGATCAAGTAGAATGGAGGCAAGAACAACTGAAGACCATTTCCTATGATGTTGATTGGCGAAAACAAAACTATTGCAATTACTGTTGTCCAAGCAATTTCTGGGAGGTCCTTTCCCAAATGTTTCCAAGATAAGACAGCAAAAGGTACTGGAGACATTATTACAGTGTTTGCAGCTCAAGTGATTTGTTATTTTCGGCTCGTATAATTAGTTTGAGAGTGTTTTCCAGCAGGCAATCCACTTCAACTCTAGGAGTCGAATAAAGTTTGGTGCGAACACGCATAAAATGTTTATGAATTGAAGATCAAGTACATTTAATTTAATTAAAGATTAAAGTCTATAATTTATAGACACAAAGTTGTCCCGTTGTAATAAAGTTGTTTGCGATTGCAGAACAAGATAAACAAAGATGATGCTGTAACGTGAGTTGTTTGAAGAAGACGGTAATTTTTTTTGAAAGAGATCCATTTTGGTAGTGTAAACTAATTTTTAATCAAAAGTGATGAACTTGTTTTAATAATAAGCTTTTGTGTTTGAACTACCCATTTTCTTCTTAAAACTAAAAACAAACACTTCAGAATTGCTAGAAACGGTTATTTGACTTCATAACATTATAAGCAAAAATATATCGTAGCACAATAAATAGTTGACAGCTAATATTCAGTTTGTTCCGCCGGTGATTTACAAAGCCTTATAAGGACCCTTGAAGTGACTTCAATTAAAATCTAGATTTGTTTAAATCATCAGACTCAAACTAAAATAATACTAAATAACCAGTATGTTTATACATTTTAGCATTAAAAAGTGTTTCTTTGAATGTATGAGTTAGTTGTTGATTGGCGATGTGAGTCGACCTCATCACTTAGGTTTTTGTAAGTATTGAAATGCTGCCGAGGCTTTCAAATTGCAGCCCGATCTAGAAAGATTTTGCATACATATAGGACAATTATGATGTCGCAATCACAGTAGTAGCGGTATGAACCAATGAAATAACCTGTATAGAACATGCACTACTATTCAAAACAAATGTTCACAACAACAGCAACAACAACTACCACATCTTTATCTACACTTCTGAAAATTGACATTAATCAATTAATTAAAATGATTGAAATTATAATCAACCTAATCGACTCTGGAGTCCTATCATCGTTTATTTTATTTTAAAAATTATTTCTGCAAGGAGCCAGACCAAATATCTAGTTGCTAGATGGAGAGCTCCGGGTGTTATTATTAAAATGCATCTGCATATACTTACTGTACTGATGTCAAAATAAACTGTTGAATCAGAATTCAAATCAGTGATCATTGTTGTAAAATGTAGAGCGGGTCTAACAACGAAATAGACTGTTTTTGGAGAAGTTATGTCATGCAGTCTATAAAGTTACATTTTGAGAACAGGTCCCCTGCAGAGTCAAGTGAGACACAGTGGGTGGCTTTCTTTCAAACTCAAAGCAAATATGCCCGATATTAAGAAGGCTGAGATGGAAGGCAAAAATAGCAATAAAATATAAGGGTCGGTTGGGTGGCCGGAATCACGGATATTGTTTTGCTTTGCCTTATAGAACATAAATTTTAGGTCATGCATAGCCAATACGAAACTGATGAAAAAATAAACTTGGAATGAAATGAATAAACCTCTTCAGTGCAAAACGGTAGGTTTTAGAACATACGTATACAGATGACCAAATATAGTCATTGGGAAATTAATTAAGAAAGGGGCTAGTACAAATCATATTCAAAATATTCTTAAAGCGGTTTAGATATACGGTGGCAAATCATCAGACTACCAGGGTAACTGATAACACACCTACTTTAATCGATCTCGTAGTAACGAGTAAACAGGAACTCTCTCAATCCTCAAGGAGCATTTCTTTACCATCGGAGAAACACTGTCTAAGGAACTGCCACTACTCAGCAACGAAGAAAATTTTACCCACCTTAACAGAACTTACCCTCAGTTTGCACTCGTTTAAATCTTGACCTCACTTTCAAAGTTTGCAGGTTTGCCGGGGGTGGGTCCTTATTGTGGACTTAAAAGTGATATGATACAAAAATGCAAATGAATCAACTCAGATCTCTATATTGAGGCGATTCATCTCTTGTCCACAAAGACACTGTAAAAAACCAGGTCTGGGTTTCATAATTTCTTTAGTTTATTGGCCAAGCTTCATTCAAACTCACAGTAGCAGTTTACAACTTTTTTTCTTGTAATCCTTTACACATACTCATTAGGCGATTTCTGTTTACAGCTACATGACCTGAATTTAGCGTGAAAAGTAGAGTTTTCTAAAGGAAGAATAACTCTTGGCAAGCTTTAACTTGGAATCGAATCGGTAGTATGGAAGCGGAAGCTTCTAGTAACCGACAAATTAGCGATTTCGTCTTGCACGTAGCCCGAGTTTCACACTCTTCAGTCTTTGCTCATTGCCAGCAAGGCGTCGATCGGCAGCGAACAAAGAAAGAGTCTGAAACTTACTCAGGCTACTTGCAAGACTAACATAACTGTTTATTAAGATTCAACAGCAGTTAAAAAAACTCAGGCTTTGTTTATTGTACATACTTTACGGGTTAGCGAGTCTTTGTGCCGGCACGAAAATTGTCAAGTATGTAGCGTTTTCTCATTTTCACACTTGGTTCAGGGCCACACGAAAACCTATTCGATACAAGATGCTTCGGATTTGAAACCAGAACAGGGCAGAGCTGTTCGGCACAAAACTGTGCCAAAAAAATCGTTCCGAATATAAATAAGAGGCCTGTAGCAGTGTCGGTTTGTGGTTTTACAGTTGGTATAAGGGTAATCCGGTACAGTATGCACATAGCCTCACATGGTAGTGAGTGTATTTGTTAAATTATTAGGAATTCTTAATTTGTTGACCTTTTAAGCCCTTCATCGCCAAGTTTTGTTAGAAAGTAGCGATTTTTCATTTTCAAATAGGTATTTCAAATTTCAAAACGATGACGCCGATGTCTTTTAACGCAGTTCAATGAACTTACAATGTTAAGCGAGACATTTAAACTTTCTACTACAAACGCAAGCTTGTAGATTATGTAAAGAAACGTGGGAAATCCGGTCTCTATTTCCGGGCATGGCGCATTTTTTTTCTTTTTTTAAACTTTTCTCCAACTTTTCCACTCTGACCGCTTGCCTTGCTCTGCACATTCTTTTTGTTTTGCAAGAACATGTAAAGCCTGGTTTCCATATAATCGTCCGGATCGTCATAATCGCCCCGATCGTCTCAAAATTTGTTCAGGCGATCGGGGAGATCATATGGAAATGCTCCAAAAAAATTAGGGACGATCCGGACGATCGGGACGATCGCGATCGTCCGGATCGCCAGC
>JAOEHT020322132.1:0-10062 GCA_025448195.2 Parazoanthus atlanticus | reverse complement strand
CCTCCCTGCCCCCCATTTCCAGAATTGCGGGTTCGGGCCGCCCCTTTCCTAAATTTCTGGATCCGCCCCTGTTAATCATAGAAACAATAGCGAGTGTTCTAAGTATTTAAAAAGATAATGTTAGCAGTATAGTATTTTATCGCACAGATTGCAGTATAATATTCTGCTCGAAATTCTGCCAGCAGAATTACTTGATCTACAGACATCATTATGCAGACGGTATAATGAACTAATGTATTTTTATCTTTATTTCAGCTACAAAACATGGATCTTGTTGGTGGTGAGGATTTTGAATGTTTTGGTTCGTTGGTCAAGGGAAAGTGTGAATTTGTGGTCAGTAGATTACATTACGAAAGAGATGGGAAGTTATGGTGTATTTTGCTTGGATTACAGTGCAAAGGGTTTGTGCACAATATGGGTAGCAACATAATTACACTGAAAGCCAGTGTAGAAGGACAACTCACCTTTTCTCCTGGCATGACGTTCTTTGTGAAAAAAGCTTATTCTACAAACTTAGAGATCAAGTATGAAGAATGTGCGGCGGAGCTACAAACAAAGGTAAGTTTACTGATCTGCACCAATTCATATTTCAACTGCGTTTAATAAGTAATGCAGTGCGCAAAACAATAGAAAGCAAAAAAATTAGTGATAATCGCCGCAGCAAGCGAGCCTGAAGCGAGGAGGCATGGTACTATTCTAATCTGTAGCGCATCAAAATGTCGATTTACTTTTTACCACAATGCAACGCTTCTATTGATCTACTTTTTACCACAGTGAATTGCAGTACTAACTTTTACTGCACGAGACAAAGTCACAAGTGCTGTCTTTCTTGACTGAAATGCACTGAAGTGATAATTCCATTTGTAATACGCGTCTGTATGCCTTCACCTAACCATTTAAATCAGCATTTTGATAGTTACACTATTGATCATTTGTACAATTTTTACCTATTTTATATGTAGTAATAAGTATTTACTCAATTATTATCTAACATTTGTAGTTTTACTTAGTGTAATTTATTATCTTATATATTGTAAATTTTTGTGCAATTCAGCTGTTGTAAGCTGCGATGCAATTTTATCAATAAACCATCTTTTCTTTCTTCTTTCTAAATGGTAACTTGATTTTGCTCTTGGCCATTTGACTGCCCAAAATCACACTCACAGCACACAGCAACTCGTTTAGAAATTCGGAAAATTGAGCTTTAATAGTTTTAATACATCAAGAAACTAAACTTCTTTTATAAGGTTTTCAGTTGCCCTTGTTTATCTCGCCTCTTGTCACGGAAAATTCTACGAACTTGTTCACTTTGTGATTTGAGTTTTACCAGTTTATAACTTTTGTCATTTTCCAACGACCGAACCAACACGTAACAATAAACTGAATCTAATTCTTGCTCTATTAAAAACAAAATTTAGCGAAATTTCAAGTTATTCTCTGCTGTGAAAAAGTTGTCAAGGGTTCATTTCTCTGCGACAATTATTCATTTCTGGGACAGTACCTAGTTATCCGGTGGATAAAAGTTATACTGACGATCTATCCAACCTTTGTGCAACCGAGCTGACGCAAGTGGATAAATTTTATCTGCTGGATAAGACTTACCCACATTTTGAACAAACAGGGCCAGATTTATTTATTTAAGAGCTGGTGCATGCAAATCAACATTTTTCGTGGATTGATGTGCACAAATTTGATATAATTACTTTCCCTCGGAGCAAAAATTCAAGAAGTTTTGAAGAAGTATTGGCAAAAATTCTTAATTTCAAAAACTTTTTAAGCGCCCTTGAATACAGAATGTAAAATTCAAGAAGTTTTTAAGGAGTTCAGGTAGTAGCACGAACCCTATAGTTATTGCAAAAGTCTGGCCAGTATTTATAAACTAGAAAAAAAATGCGCATCTGCACGTATACGCTCGAACGCATTCTCCAACACGAACTACTGTAAAACCCCACTGTGATCTTATGTTGTGAGATCGAACGATGAAGAACTGGTATCGACTTAAGTTCAAACTTGAGCTCGTTCAAGGTCGACAATGCAAGTCAACACAACTAGTCCATGCAAGTCTGTGCAAGTCCATGCAGGTTTGTGGGCAAACGAAGTGCAAGCTGAACCAAGTCACAAATAACGTACACCTGAACTTACAAATGTCCAAATATGTAAACCGCATCAAACGAATAGAAACTTACCGATTTAAATTCAGTGGCGAATCTGTTTCTAAGATCAGACTTAATTCTTCCAACCCAGTCTCTTTCACTTATGCTTGCTTCCTGTTCAGATAATACAAAAAACTTTAAATGGACAAGTTAATTAAACTGGTTCATACTTCGGTAGCATCGAACAATTCTGTGCTTCGCTGATAACTAATTAACAAAACAAACAATTCTTGACTTCACAGACAACTACTTGCTAACAAAACAAGAAGAGAACAACAACAACAAGAAAACAAAAAGAAGAGAACAAAAAAGAAGAGAAGAGAGGAGAAGAGAAGAGCAGGAGGAGGAGGAAGAGAAGAAGAAGAAGAAGAAGATTGAAAAGGAGAAGAAGGAGAAGAAGAAGAAGAAGAAGAAGAAGAAGAAGAACAACAACAACAACAACAACAATAATAACAAGGAAGAACGGCGAGAAGAAAACTTTTATTGAATTGAACCTAGGCCTGGTTCAAATATTTCAAAAGAAAAAAGATGTGACTACAAGAAAAAAGCATAGGAGAAGAAGAACCAAAAAACTAAACGGATTTATCAAGTCAAAGAAAACATCAAATAAAATTTGATATCAATATAAAACTATTGACCGACCTGTGTACCAATCGCATATATATCATGTGGGATATCCTCAAATGCCACGTCTCTAGTCTTGCCTTGACCTTTGCACTGAAACCATGACATCATATTGTGCGGCGGCTGAGCATCACCTGTGACATAAGAGCAAAGACTGTCTCCGAAAGACTGGGTCTCCGAGGATGACAAATGTTTATCTTTGCCATTTTGCACTTCAGCTTTATTCTGATAACTTTTAGCACACTTTGAATTAATTCCATTAATTTTATTAAATTGCAATTTTAATTAATTGCGCTTAATTCCACATGAAATTTTAAACAAAGTATGTTGTGCGATTTTTTACTTGTATCCCGTGATGCGAGTTAGTCGAGAATACTGGCGTCAGTAAAGGATTCAAGTGGTAGTAGTTTGAATCCAAAAATGAAACAATGTTTTATTTGTTTTTAAAAGTTATTGACGAAAAAAAAGTTTGGCGTTGATCCGACAAGCCGTTTTTGAGCTATTTTCTTTCAAAGAAACCGAAAATGAAACTGCAAAATTTTCAAAATCGTCCAATCAGAGAGCGCGCGTGATTGATTGGCCAGCAAAATGACGTAAGCGCGCGCGCAACGGAGGAAATCAACAACCATAGGAACCTTGGCTTGCCAGGTCCTTAATATAATATTCCATTGAAGCAGTATTGCCTGAAGCCAACAAGGCAATAACTTACCCATATTCCACGTTCCAACAAACACAGATATCCGGTCAACCTGCTTGCTGTCTGCAACTGTCTTCATTCTCTGGAATAACTGACAGAAAACCTCCCTTGACTGAGGAAACAAAAAGCAAAGAGCTTACAAAATACAAGACCCAACAATAGTTAAAAACAGTCGATGCCTTTACCTGGAATCAAGTCACTTAGGATAGATGGACAAAGCCGAATAACACGGGTAAAAGTTAACCTTGGTTAAACGTCCAAATCAGGGGTCCGGCATCCTTTTCGCGCGTCTCTAGTTGCGCAAAGTAGAGATTATCATCTAAAATCGACTTCCAGTACAAGCTAGCGAGAGTACTGATCGCGTTGCATTGAGCTAATACCTAGGTCTTCAGGTGGACAAACGGTCATTACGTGACGTAATATCAAAATATCAAAAGAAACGGAGAGAAACACTTATTATTTTCCATTTAACTTGAAATTACGTCATTATATTTAATTGACCGTTTGACTGGGTATTTGTTCAAAGCAACACGATCAAATGCGGAGGCTGGGAGAATCATTCGTTTACAGTAAACACTCTAAAAAGAGCAGTAAAACGGGAAAATTCGACACATGGTTTGGCGACAAAACAAGGCACAACAGAGGTTTGTCGCAATTTATCATGTCGATAATAACATTTTCACTGGCTATGAACCAGTATCCTAAAGCTCGGGGTGTAAGTTTAGTTCAGTAAAATATCAAGTGCATTTCATAATCAAAAGAAAAAACGAAAAGGCTTAGAATATTTTTGTCGCAAGCTTGTTACAATTAATACATTTCAAGAAAACTTTTCACTTAACTATTTATATATACGGCCTGAATACATCGGTGCCTCTTATATTACGGTAAGATCTAGATGATAAACTCGTTAACTTTCCAGCTTGAAACAAACGCATTTACGTTTTTCAAGTCCTTGGTACCGAGTTATTGGTTACTTTCTTCACGACCAAAGTGGCAGCGGTCAAATAAACCAGGGTTCGTTCAAATATTTTACATCTAAATTCCATGACTTTCCATGGCCATATAATTTTACTTCGCTCATATATACGGATCTGCTTTTCCATGACCAGTTTTAATTTTCTAGTGTTTTGATAAGTTGAAATCTCATGACTTTCCAGGTTTTCCAAACCCGTACGAACTGTGCCATCCAACAAATAAATTAACGTACCTTTGCATCCTCGAACTCAAACTCTTTATCCGTCCTCCCTTCAATTCTCACAGCCGCTCTCTTGACGTTAGTTCTTGACTTTATCACCTGGAGCACTAGAAAACAACACATTCAAGAAACTTGACTTGACTTTCTTATAATCAGTGAGGTATCTGTATTTTGGGAAGTAGTCAAAACAAATGCCCTAATAAAAGTAAGCCACATTTGGGGGTAGGGGGTACCACCTTCCGCCCGCTGTCTTCACTGGAACCAGAACTCGATATTTCAAAAATTTTGTTCTCGAATATCTCCAAAACTAAAAAGTAAGATTTAAAACTATCTACAATATTCAATTTGTAGTGAACTACCATTTCATTTTCTGCACTAAAATTGCCACTTGGGCCACCCAGAACAGGTAAAAAAAAACAAGGGAGGGGAGGGTGCACCTGACGGTGCCCGCTTCCCCCTCTGGACATAATGGGTCCTATCTGGGACAGTTGTTTTGACCCTCCCTTAAGGAAGAGAGAACCTTAAAGGGTTGGCTGGAGCTAGACAAAATGAAACCTAACAATGAAGAGTACAATCGAACACATCTTCTGACCCTTTAAAGTTCAGCTCTAAATCGACAAGCAACATTCTTCAGCGTGTGTAATACATAACCGCAAGACTACAAGCTACTGATTCACCGCAGCTAGTATACATTCTGAATGTACTTACTTTTGTTGTGGTCGAAAGTATTACTTGAGTCAAGTGCTTCGTTTGAGCTCTTAAGAAAGGATATTTTGTCTGCAAACAATAAGTGCAAATACGCATTAGACATCTCCATCTGAACTTCAACAAAACAACTAAACAGTTTCTAGGGTTAATATGGTATGTTTTTCACCGTAAGGTTGGATGTAAAGCCGACGTTTCAAGCGCTAGCCCTTCGTCAGAGCAAACTAGTTTTTTTTTCAATGAAACACGAACTGGTCTTTCAGCGTTGCTAGTTAACTTTAATTTATTGTATTTACTTGGTATTGTCTTTCAGTCAACTGTAATATTAAAATCTTGGATTAATTCGTTCGTTCCTACTTTTAAATAGGTTAAAACCTCCATGCAGACAAGATTTCTTGTCGCAACGGCAATTGGAAGTTAGCGTAATTCCCAGTGAACTGTCGAATCAGAACACGAGCACAATGCACCAAATCCGAATTTATCTCCATTGGCGCAAATAATAACTTCAAGATGAGGCAAAGTTCTGAAAATACAGCAAATCTATGTATAAGAAATTAGAACTTGACCTGTAGTTGAATTTACTGTTTGTAGCTTGGATTTGGTATAAGAATGAGTTGCCCCTGATTGCTCAAGCAACTCTGCCAGATAATATGATAATAAAAACAATGAAATAGAACTTATATGGTACATATGTCCACTAATTTTTCCTGGCGCTTAACTTAACTATAGATCCTTACAGCAAAACCCAACTTTTCAATGCGCACGGACAAAGCACTGATTTTTTGTTTCATCGAGAACTTAGGAAAACTAAAGTGATTTATTACCAGACTGTATAAGTCTTAAAGAAAACTTTAGTTTTAAAAGAGCAGTGTTGTCTTACAAGTGAGAATAAGAACATTGCCCATACATGAAACAGAGGAGTCACGAAAATTACACTTTGCAGTTGTCATATAAAATGCATCCGAATACTTCTTTGCAAACAAAGCACTTGATTAATTAGTTGGTGCAACTGACTTCGATAAAATAGGTAGAGCTAATATTATTGCTTATTATACAACTTCAGTCCGTGGAGTACAAAAAAACCATATTTAGGCCTGGAACGAGTGCAAGTATCCTGTGATATTTGTACTAGTCTGTAGAGGTTATTTTGTATAGTTGCAAACCAGTTGAACAAGTTTTTATGAAATATTACATTAGAAAGGAAAAATCGTATAATAAATCTATTATTAGACAGTTTAGTATGTTGTATTGCTGGATATTGTTACCCGTCGGTCCTTTGCATTTTGACTCGCCCTTCGGGCTTGTCCAAATACTGCAAGATTTGTAACAATATCCAGCCATACTACATACTAAACTGCCTAATAAGATATATATATTTTACAGAAACCTTTCTAGCAAAAGTTTTAGTCAGTTCTTAAACTTTACGGCAGTTTATTTGAAGTGCTAATTATATTTGCATGTACATAACTTGCAACCAATAGTAGACAATTTTACTCAGTAAATCGTTTCCTATTTTGAAAATCATGCTAAACTATATACACACGCGCGTCGACTCAAAACTTTTGTACAGGCTGCGTTGGTTAAATGCTGTCTGAGGATCTATAATATATAGTCGTTAATAGCAGTTAAATTAATACTAGTAATTTTTTCTATAAAATACATTGAGACTAGGAACTGAAAAGGAAAGTTTTAAGAATATATAATATGTTTTAGGGAGTGGTCATTATATACGGAGGGGGAGAAGGTGGATGATTTTTCGAACGCAAACCGAAACCTACACAACTCATCCCCTGAAAAATTGTTGATTTTCATAACCCCTCCTTCTGGTGTCTCGAAAAAATTGTAACGTCTTAAACAATCTCTCCTTGGCTTCTATCTGACAGAAAACAACATAAACTCTCCTTCAGTATCCCCTAAAACTTCGTAACAACTCCTCAAAATCGTTTATCTCCTCCTTAAATAATGACCGCTCCATCATGCAAGTGATAGTTTTAATATTGCTTAGAGTAGCGCTTTTCCTTGGCTTGAAAGGTAGAGAGTTCCATAGCGTGGGTTCTGCCCAACAGAAAGATCTGTCACCATATGTTCTTAGTTTGTATTGAGGTATCGCAAGGAGTTCATTAGTAGATGAATAAAGCCTGCCTTGCAAAAACCGGAAGTGAAGCAGTATCTTGAGATAAGTTGGGGCAAGATCATTGAGGGCTTTACAGACAAGCAGAAGGTCTTTGAACGGTACGCGGTTCTGAACAGGAAGCCAACACAAGTTTATGAGAACAGGAGTGATTTGCGTGACTAAAACTTCAAGGATTTTCAAGGATTTCTAACAGAAAATTAAACTTCCAGGGCTTTTCAGGTGCCCTTGAAAACTGCAACTGAATTAATTATACTAAATAGAACAAATGTTTAGACGCCATACAGCTACGATTTTATTCGGCTACATAGGCCTTTCGACCTCAACGGTCCTCTTCAGTGTAGCATAGCAGCGATAAAAGCGTTAAGAGTAGCACGACTCCTGATTCAACTTCTCAAAATTAGAATTTTGATAACCTCGTTATCAGAATCATGTCTGCAGTGTCGAAGGTTAAACACAAATCAGCAAAGAGAATCTTTTTGTTTATATTTTGCTTCATTAGCATAAGATCGAAAAATTTAACTTCAAACGTCAAACAAACAGAGTCCACAAATCGAAAGACCATCGCAGATTTCATTTTCACTGAGAATGTCAGTGTGATATGTTGAAGGGTTTCCCAGAAATGAGTGTTAAAAAGTATCAAAATTTATAGAGATTTATGTGGCAACTCTTGCCACCCAACCATACATTCTTTATAAATCTGGAACTTTTCAAAAACTCGTTACCCAAAAAGTACTCGGTATATCGTGCTCGAATTTTCACTGAGTAGTAACTGTGCCATAGTCTTTCATTCTGGGGAATCTGTTTATTTGAAACTTTAAGTTTGATTTGTGCTAATTAGAAAAAAGGTAAACGTTAGAAAAGATTCGCCTATAAAGGCAAGAGATGTCAACCTCTCCATTACTTACCTTCTCTTACATTCACAGATAAAATCATCTTTGTTTTGAAACCAGACGTCATTGGCCCTGGAGTAAAAACCTAATACGCAAAACAGTTACATCATAAAAAAAGATACTCAACTTGACCAAATTTGCGGCTGCTTGAAAATTCAGTGTTTGCTTCATTTGTAATCCAGTTGCAGCCACATACAGTTTAGATGCTTAACAAGTGCTACACTTACAAGGAAAATTGGTTTACCTGACTGGAGTCAGGTTCACATTAAATATCAAATTTTATTAAATACAACCCAATGGTTATCGAGTTTCAAAAAAATTGATTGGTTCAATAACAGAGGTTATCATGGGACTGGGTTAGTTATGAGTTTGACCTTATATGGAAAAACAGCTGTTTCCAAAACATATGTTTCTTAAACCGGGGAAAACTCTAAAATCCGCTTGGTTTACACATTTTTGACTTGGTATTTAATAAACCAATTATTCCACTTCTTCCTCTTTAGCGATTTATCACCTCATAGCCAACGCGTGTTTGTAGAATAATTGTTAAGTAATCTGCGAACCTCAAATATTCTGTTCTTTGGCTTCTCCAGCTCTTTTTCTTGCTGTTGGTGTATCGATACCAGCTCCTTCATCCCCCTGAATGCCTGCGATATTACATACCGAATCTTAACAAAATAGGCTCCTACCAAAAGTAATCTCTCCCAAAAAGAAGAAGTTCACGGTACATGTTGTTATGCAAACACTTATCTAGCTTAAATTGTGTACATTACCTGGTTAAACCTGTTCAAGCCAAAAGGTATGTTCACTATTTGGTTAAACCTTTTCCAGTTGGAAAGGTAAAATACATATAGATCACATGGATGTCCCATATGGTTGAACATGTTCCAACTAGGAAGGTAAATATATTATGAAGTTGTATCATCTAGTCGGATAAGTTCCAGCTGGAAAGGAAACACGTTATGTATATGTACCATCTGGTTGGACATGTTCCAACAGTAAAGTCAAACATATCACGTGGATGTATCATGTAGTCAAATATTTCCAACTAGAAAAGTAAATACATCACGTGTACGTGAATGTACCATCTGGTTGGACATGTTCCAACAGGAAAGGTAAATACATCACGTGCATGTACTGTACCATCTGGCTGAACAAGTTCCAACTGGCATGCAAAGGCAAATACATTGCGTACCTGTCGTCTCTGGTTAAACCTTCTCAAACTGAAAAGGTAAATACATCGCGTGGATGTATAATTTGGTCGAATATATTTCAGTTGGAAGGGTAAATACATCACGTACATGTCGTATCTAGATAAACCTGTTCCAACTGGAAAGTAAATACATCATGTACATGTAGCATCTGGTAAAATCTGTTCCAACTGGAAAGGTAAATACATCATGTATATTTAGCGTCTACTAGGTTAACCTCATCCAACTGGAATAGTAAACACATCATGTACACGTAATATGTGGTTTAATATATTCCAACTGAAGGTAAATTAAAAACATAATACGATAGGTTTCTGGGCAACTACTCACCTACCCCTCTCCTAAACCTAAACCTAAACCTAACCCAAACCCTGCTTCTAACCCTACCCCAAGGGAGCGGTAGGTGGGTAGTTGCCCAGAAACCTACATTGATCCATGCAAGTTTGTCATTCT
>JAOEHT020322052.1:0-10064 GCA_025448195.2 Parazoanthus atlanticus | reverse complement strand
AGCATATTAATGAATAGCTAAAATAATTCGACAAAAGTGAAGAACAAAGTGACTGAGTGTGCTACTCGAACCCCTGCGAAGGCCGAGAGTATCTTAGAAAAAAGACCAACAAACATTAAAATTTTGCCTAAAAGGCCTACAAATTGAAGAACCTTGACAACTGCAGTCTCTAACTTCTAGTAATAATAAAGTTTTGTATATTTTGAGTTCTTGTCCGTTGGGCCCTCTCAGGCGAAGATAGAAAAAGGCACTTAAATCCGAAATAAAATGCCACTTTAAAATGTCAGAAAATAGAAGTGACATCAAATTCTACCGACATAATTTCTAAAAATGTTCTCAAATGTTCTCGACTATTTTTAGCATCTTAACTTTTAACATAGTATAAAAAGGGGTCGTCGGACTCATTCTTTCAATCTTTGTGTAAATTGAATACAGTACAGGGTGCATAAATTTGATGTCCGGTTAAGTTGTTATGAAAACAAAAATTGCCACGGAAGCACAAGCTTATTTGTCAGTATTCGTCATGATATTGTGGAAAAAAACATTTTTAAAGTTCATTGCAATAAAAAAACCGGATCAACAAACACACCAATTTTCTGGCGTATTACACTGCAAGGCATTTGTTTTGCTAGGCTTGCGGTAGATATCGATTAACTGTATGTCACGTGCACTATAGCTAATCTCCGTAATCTAAAAACAATTAGATTGCTACTTTAACACATGGGTAGCCAAAATATATTTTTTGATTTGCATCGATCAACAATAAGACTAATTTAACCACATAATTTTCAATTTTCAAGTTTAAGCGAAATTTTATTCCACACAAGTTTGGATTTGTGGAGTATCTCAACTGCAAGTTCATTCTGCCCATACCATCAGAGTTTGTTTTTTAGTCTTTGATCTTCTTATTTGTTTAATCAAAATGCCCTTCAATCAACATCTTCAAGTGTTTTGACAGTCCATCTATCAGATAATTTTATCTTTGGTCACGACAATTATGTTAGCTTTATCGATAAGCACCTTGGATAGAAATACTTGAATATTGTCATGTAATCGGATAAGATAAACATAACTACCCAATCTTATATATTGCTTGACATCTAAGGTAATTGCCATCTGTTGAACTTTTTTCACTTCTCAGAGTATTTCACACCGATTCTGAAGCTCGCAGTCTACAAGCCTCTGAGTGACGTCATGTGTCCATCCATTCCGCGCTATTTACACAACTACGTTTCTCTTTTAAAGCTTCACTAGTAATACCTAATGTTCGTACTCTTAAATATACACAACCATTCCCCTATGCTGATGCTAAAATTTTGAACTCTCCTCCGATCTCAGGCCATAAAGAAGTCAATTTCTGTCTTCCGTTTCAAATATTCGCTATTAGAAAACTTTATTATTCAGGAACAGATACTTTTAATGGCATTTAATTGTTAGTATTGTAATTATCTGTTAAGAGCATTTAGTCTCTCTTTTATGCTCTATAAAACACAGTTTGTTCATTAGTTTTCGATGTTCCGGCTTCACCCAGCTGTCCTAGCAGTAAAGCAGTGCGTTAGGCTCTGCCAATACAACTGATACATACCCTTTCGGTTAGTAATGCACAGCTCAGAACATATGGCAGTTATTGCTCTAGAAAATTCTTGTTATTTAAACCAAAGGCAAATAATTAGTAACTCTTTCCTTTTGCCTCTCAACCTCCAAAGCAACTTTTTAACTCATAGTAGTTCATAGTGAAAGAAGAGTTAGTTTTACATTATTTAGAGATTTATACAAAATTTGTTTGACTGCTAAATCATGTACACCAAGATGGAGAACTGAAGATTTCCATTTCCGAAAATTAACAAATTAGCAAATGTTTTGATAACAAATCGTCACGGTTGAAGTCTATAAAGCGGGCAAAGCTTATATTCAGTGTACTTTTGACAAAGTTTTGTTTAACTAATAAATACCTCAGGTTCAACTTGAAGTTCAACAACTTGAGGTGTTTATATGGGATAAGTGTTGGTTCTATAGTCTTTTTCGGCCGGTGTATGGAAAGTCTAAGCGGAGATCGCCACTAACAAAAATGTTGCTTCTGCTATTAAAAACCCACGCTTTAATTTCTAACCGGAGCCAAGCAAAGTTGATTAACAAAGTGTTGTTGAGCTGCTAGATACCATGATTTTTATCTCTTTGTGGTTGCTATGCACAATATTGAGAACTGTGTATTTTTTTTCTCATAAGGCGACTTAGAAGACAGTCTATGGGTCGCCAAGCATTCACATTCAATTGTTTCGCTGTTGAGAAACACCAACGCGTCGGTCATTTTGATTCTATCTGGAGCCAAAATTAGTTGATTATGCAGGGTTTTTTCCCATTGTTAGTTGCACTCGTGGTTCATTGGTGGTTGCTATGAACAATATTTAAGAACTATTGATTTCAACAGTTGTTCGGTTGTGACTTGTGACAAGATTGACAACTGCGATGTCTATCGCCGAAAAACAACTAAATCAGCCTGATTGAAGCTGCCGAATTAATTTAAGCTGGATCAGCTCATGTTCATAGTACTCATTCTAAACAACACTATGGCGCTTTTAGGGAAGAATAGTTTGTATAGGACACAAAATCTATGCGAAATAATGCCGCCTTTGTTTGAAGACGCTGGAGTCAAGACGACGAATAGAAAGTATACTTCATATCCATAGACATATATCTCATTAAATTTTAGATGCTCAATATTATGGCGTTTTTAGAGAAGAAAAGTTTAAATATAGGAACAAGATATAAAAGAAATAATGCTGCTTTTGTTGCAGGCTCATTCCGAGTCGGCTACATCAAGGATATTTAGTATATATTTCAATTGGTGAAAATAATGTCATCCACAGGTATAAAGTGAAAAAGTAGATAACAAAATTAAATAGTTGACAATAGTCGACATGATTAAAAAGCACGAAATGGCCTACTTCTACAATAAATATAAAATCTTGGGAAAATATGAATGAATGTTTTTTTTATCGATAAAACCTATGTTGGGAGCCATTTTCTTTCTCGATTTTGTCTCGTTAAACTTTATTTTAATATCAATTCTTCATCCTCATATCTATCTCATTTTACATTTCTTTGTTAAAAGCTAAAACTTTTACCCCCAGCCGCAGGAAATAAAGAGTCAATTGAATTAAACCTTTGTAATACAGTTCTTTTTGCAGATTCGGTTCTTCAACATCCCCATTTTTAGTGGCGCTAGAGGTGGCGCTCAGAACTGCATAACCAGATCTTTGCTTTCATTATTATAATAATATAAATACCTAAAATTGCTTGAAGTGGTTGTTTTTGGACCAGATAAACCTTGATAATTTAGCAACTCTTATTTTTCATACCAATGCAAAGACGATTGAAATACACAGTAAATCCTAAAATTTCATTTAAAGTAAGTTTATCTTAGTACTTTGCCTCATATTAAAATTATGCTTCTTGTTCCTGCAGACTTTGCCTCATATTAAAATTATGCTTCTTGTTCCTACAGTTTTGCGATAATCACCAAAGGAACTTGAAGCCCTTGTCGGATAAATATTTTCTTTCGTAGCTACGATTGATTCAATGGTTTAAACCTTGTTTAAAATATCACATCATGTCTGGTAGAAAGATTGATAAGCTATCAGGTCACTCTTAACTTCGCCAAATGTCTTTTGACAAGAATAAGTATAAGTGATCGAAAACATATTATTTATTACTTACCAGCAAAATCCTGAAATGCAAAGGCAATGCCTTGAAGCGAAAAGGAATGGCCCACTATTGTCATATATGGCAAGATGGTCAAATAATATGATATTCAAGAATCCAAGACTCAATTATAATTTGAATAACAGTGAAAGAATCGTTAGCACCTCATTGTGGCGCCAGTAAAACATTCTAGAAAACACTAAATAGTTCTAATTGTCTTATTTAATTAATCGTTGCGTACTGATAACCATTAATGGATCGGGTGACGTTAGAAGTGGGCAAACTCGTGTGAATATATGCACCTGCCCTGTTGTTACCTTCACGAACTTTATCATAAGAAGAAACAGCACAACTTGTAGTTGGTAGAGCGTCCGGGTGGACGTAGTCCTGGGAAAGAGTGTTATTGGTTGAAAACCTAGATGGAAGTCGTCTTCAGCGTTGCCTCGATCTGGTCACAGGCTGTCGAAACGTCCGTTACAACCCAAAACAGTACTTCTCAGGACTACATTCACACGAACGATCGCGATCAACCAACTACAAACATTTTGAACATTAATTCACCAAGGTTCAGATCTTTCAATGTAAAACAAAACTTTGTATACTCACATTAACGGATGAGAATATTTTGGAGAAAGCGTGTAGTTTTCAAGTCTGCCAAGCCAGGATAAATCTTGAACAAAAGAGGCCGATGGCAGCCAGTTCGGCTCAGACAGACTATAAATGGTTTGAATGCTTACATGAGTAAACATCGCATTTGAAAAGCTGGCCGATGAAATTGGAGCATTGTTCACATTGACTTTTACCTTCTGTTGGCACAAAGCTTATGCTTAAGATTGTAAGATTAGCCAAATATGAATATACCATAGCATGGCGCCATATGTATCATAGCGGAATGTATTATGTTAAGTACCAATTTTTTGTATAATCCGATTGAGTAACTAGTACAAGGGTTTTTAGAATAAGTGGTCAGTTTTGACATATTATTAGCCGCAGCCCAACCTCATCAAAGTATATTTTGTTCTAATACGCAGTTATTCCACACACACTTGTAGGACATGAGATGATAGACAGCCAAAGAGGCGCGCAGCGCCGGAGTTGGTTATACATGCAGTCATCTCATATTCTACACATGTGAGTGGAATCACTGCGCATGCTTTATTAATTGCCAAGACAAAACATCTTGTGTAAAATGAACAGAATTAGGGTAAACCAAGGGGAATTAAGTGTAAATAGGAGGATTTGAAAGATTACTTCCGGTTGTAGAAAGAACCTGTTAGTTTGGAAACAGCTGGGATTTTTTCAAAAGAGGCATAGATGACTGGTCGTAAGCTGATAACTATCAGTTGTAGAACAATCAAATACGGCAGAAATGCAATAATCAGAGGTTTATATTTTTGAAATTTAATAATAGTCTTTTCTTAACTAATATAAGATTAACCAGATATTTTGGTAGAGGCTCATTGTTTTTATTATTTCGCAAGTTCAGCTTCAGTTGTTCTTAAAGTGTTTTTCTTTAAATAATAAAATTGTCGTAGTTTGATTAATAAATATTACGTACCGTATAATAACAAAGCGCTGGAAAATGAATCAAGCTGGCGTAACACCACGTAGCCGCGCCAAATTACCTTCTTGTATCACTTTGATCTTTTGTTATCAAAACTACAAAGCTCTTTGTCAGTGTTTTCCAGTTATTGATAAAGTAAATAATTTCAATATTTCATTTCAGGTAGACTGTAAGTTATAGATTGTGCTCGGCACTGAATTTTTTGGCAACTTTTAGAGTTTTCAGCAACTTCACTGAGTTCGTGCTGCGAGTAACGTTGAGCAACCTTTGCCTCCCAGAGCAACTTTTAAGCAATAAACGAGCTTTTCCGAGATATCAAAACACACAACTTAACTTTCACTTTCAAATTTTGCAGTTGATTGAATGCAGTTTTACTAAACTGAATACTGTAGACACGTTTTGATCAAACGCGTTTAATTCTCAGCAAGAACCAGCGCATAAAATTACCTCGAGGCACCTATCATAATTAGATATAATAGTGTCGACAGACTGCAAATTTATGCAGCACTGGCACTTTATTTCTGAACAATAGCGTCACTGGTACTTCAAATTTGTTATAGAACAATTTCGGCATGTTGTTTTAAACTGTTCTCCAGGTTCTTGTTTAACTTAATAGCTCATCTTGGTGAGCAACCTTTCTGAAATCTTGTCAGCAACTATTTGATTTTTTGGCAACTTTTGAGCACTGATTTTGAAATATTCATTAGACGTTTTTACACAATTTACTATCTATAAAGGCATAATATCGCATTAGCTTTGATCCCCAACCTGAGGAAGTTCTTAAATTGTTTTCAAAGTTTTGGGCAAATTAAGCGTCATTGTTCTTGAAAAATTGTTCTAACGATGATTATATGAGATTCCAGTATGGAAATAATATCATTTTCGTAAAATTGTTGAAATTTAGTGCAATTGATGCAGATAGAGCCTTGATTAACTGGGCTGCTTGTGGTATAAGTCGGCACAGAGACGGAGAGCACTTACAAACAGGCCGTGTGACTAGATCGTCAATCGGTAATACATTTAGGTTGCAATGGATCACACTACGTAAGATAAATTATAGTATTGAGTCTAAGGACTGAGAGAGGGCTTATTTTGGAAAAATGTGGCGCCCAAAGCAAACAAAAAATAGAAAACGCCGACCTGACGGCGGCAAGGGCATATTTTGGTAATGCAACCTTGCTACAAGCAATGGCAAGGCTAAGCAAGTAATAGATAAGCATAAAAATATACCATGATTTACGGCTCGCATATGTATATGAAAACAACCCGAAGGTTGTATGAGCATTTTCTGCTTATGCGACCTTGCTGCTAAAGGACTCACAAAAAGATGGAAAATCATGAAAATATACCATAAACACCAAAACAAAAAATAGTAAAACCGCGGCCTGATGGTGGCAAGATCATATTTTGGTAATGCAACCTTGCTGCTATCGATGACAGGGCTAAGCAAATGATAGATAAGCATGAAACTGCATGACCATTTAACAATTTGAATACACCAGACAGACAGTATATATGTCCATTGTACTTTTATTTCTCTTCAAGAACACTTTATAACAACTAATAGTCGGGCCATGTATTTACTCAATATGAATTAACGTAAGGCCGTTAACGATTGTCGAATTATTACGTTACGTGTACTGATGTCATTAGTTTAAGAATAGTAATTGGTGTACGAACAACCAAGGGTGAATGGAGAAAGGTTGGCTGTACAAGTCCTTTGTACACCCCTCCGTAACCTATAGATATAAACGATTATTCAAATCGGAATCACTTTTAAATAAAACGCTAATAAAAGCGCTTGACGATGGGTGCTTGTGAAGCTCAACCAAGCTATTTGTAGGTCCGTTCTTCATATTTAACCCTTACGATTATCCACAAGTTCTTTACGAAGCTTGTGTCTCTTACTGACATAAATACGATGTTTAGTTGCTCCCTGTTCTTTCATCGTAATCCCAACAAAGCCATCTTTTGGGCGCGACTTTGCGTCATCAAAAATACTTTCAGCTCCCTGATCGCTGACCATATTCACCGCACCTGCAGTGTCCGAGACGCAGATAGCCGTGGCGCCCGTCCCATCCGTAGAGCATGATACCTCAGAGCCACCCTGTTTTCTTTTGTCTTTGATAACGATACCAATGTTTGAGGGGCGAGCTGACGATTTGCTCTTAAACCGAGGGGAGTCTTGAAATCGTACAGCAGAGTTATCGTTTAGTCGTATTGCATTGTCGTGGTTTCCAAACATGATTCCGATGGTAGAAGGCTTTTGAACTGAACTTCCCCCATTTGCAGTGAGGTCGTTGCTGGCACTGTCCAAAGAGAAGCCTTGACCATGGTGTCTGTATTCCTGTCCAATCGTTATGCCGATGTTAGAAGGATTCTCACCTACGTTACTGGTCTCGTCATTCTGCTTATGGCCATCATGGGATCCTAAATCAACAAAAATATGTCGTTTTTGTTTACTTGAAGAATAACGTGTACAAAGCAATCTATCAGTATTGAATTTCGTTCTTAAAAATAGATCCTTTGAAACAAATTTCGTGCAGTGAAAAGGCACTCATATAAAACATGCCGTATGAATTACTTGTACAAAGCACCTTGTCAGTGTGTTCAATTTTGTTTTATAAATTAATAGACCCATACTGAGAAAAACAAATCTCGTTTCTTGATCGGAGTGAAATGGCACTCCATATAGAACACGCCGTATATGAATAACTTGTACAAAGCACCTTGTCGGTGTTCAATTTTGTTTTATAAATTAATAGACCCATACTGAGAAAAACAAATTCTTTCTAGACTGGAGTAGAATGGCACTCCATAAAACGTGCTCTGCTAGTTTCAAAAGACCCTTGGCACTTGGAAGTTTTAAAAGGATGAAGGGGCGGTGTCAAGAAAAAATACTCGCCAATAATATTTAAGTTAAGTGAAGGATAGCAAGAATGGAATTGCAATAGAATACAAATAGTTAGTACACCCAATTATAGAGTAAAAATTATCCAAGTTTGTGGATATATATTGCGATAATTAAAGACAAAGAAGAAGTTTTAGTCTAGTTATGCTTTGTAGCATAATAAGATAAAAAATACTGCTACTATTAATAATGGTTCAAATCCCACATGAATGTAGCTAGACCTTTATATGTTAACTTGTACAAGTTAAGATTATTCTGGAAGTTATGAAATGCATGCTTTTTAAAACGTTTACCGAGTTAATAATGCATAATAAAATGGAACTCCAAATTCGGAGACCTTAAAAAATACTTTCTAATCTACCTTGTTTGATGCCAACACCGTCGAGTCCGGTTAAAGACAACGAGGTGGGACCTTGATCATTGGTTGTGACTCCAATCACCTGAGGCCTTTCTCTGACGTCACTCTGATCAATGGAAATCCTAATTCCTTTGTTTACTTTTTGGGTTGCATGATAGTTATGGTTGTCTACATCTGAGCTGAAAATTAAATATCAATTATTATACGATTTATGTCTTTGAACGAACCTATTGTGCCAATGGTACCTCTTTAATTTATGATTGGTTCACACGGTGTCCTCTTAGTGTTCTCTGTGGATCGAATCTAGATACACTAGCAAAAATATATTGTAACACAGGAGCGACAACTAGAGTGTTAATAATGGTAATTTAACTGAGTGGAGTGCAATTTGGTCTGAAATCATACGAGTGATTACCAAATTGCACAACCGCGTAGCGTGGAAACGAAAACCTAAGTAAACACGAGTCTAGTTACAGAACCGGGGAATCAAAGCCTTTGAACTCCGTTTCTTCGTTGGGAAGCAGCGCTACTAAATATTGTGCATGCATTTCTTTTCTACACATGTGCAGCCATTTGCAGCCCTACTCTCCCCAACCCAGCCCTGTTACGAACACATCCGAAGTAAGCTGCATTCCTGCAGCCTAGTAATTTTGAAATGACTGCGGATTAAAGAAGAAGGCGAAAAAAGATGGTAATGTTGATGAATATGATGATGTTGGTGATGATGGTGATGATGGTGATGATGGTGATAGGAATCGTTTTTCTAACGCTCCTAACCTTTCCAACATATTGGCGATCATGTGCGCATGACTGTTATTACAAAAACCAATATACTAAGTACTAATTGACTATGAATACCTTCCTCCTTCTTGGATCTTTTCGCCTCCAAGTTGATGCTGTTTAGAAACGTCTTGTTTTGAATTGACTGTTTTGAGCTTATGAATTCTGTTATCGCTAAAGTTGGCCGGAATTGTGGTGGAGTTTACAGTTACATTTGCATAGTTCGCTTGGGTTGAGTTTCCAAACTTAAAAGTCCCCGTTTTAAGAGATGGTACTGCAGCACTAGTAGAGTTGTGAGCTATGATGGAACCACTGGTATTAGCAGTTAAGTTGCTATTCATTGTTGAGTTATTCAGCGTTAAATATGTGCCTGGTCTTGCCTTGACATTTGATACCATTTTAACGGGAGCTTGAGTAGCAATGTTGCGTGTTCCATTTACTGCAGGCTGATTTGGAGTACTGTATGCTGATTGCAGTTTGTTAAGACCATTGCGAAAAACTTTGTTATCAACAAATCTCATGGCACCGCCTGCTCCAGCCTGTTTCACGCCTGTGTTGTTGGAGTTGCTGGTATTGGGCAAAATGATCTGCAGTGGTACTAAACATAAGTTGAAACATGAGTTATTTAGTTTTACATGCTGGCGTATTAAAGGAACGATCATTAATTATCACCTGGAGAGAGAGAGAGAGAGAGAGAGAGAGAGAGAGAGAGAGAGAGAGAGAGAGAGAGAGAGAGAGAGAGAGAGAGA
>JAOEHT020321961.1:0-10064 GCA_025448195.2 Parazoanthus atlanticus | reverse complement strand
GGGTGAATCAAACCTTTACAAAGCCTAAAGGAAAAATAATTATTCTTCATGTAAATGATTTTTTCATCGAAATACTCGACAAAATGCAACAGACGTTCGATCACGATCATAAACCTGTGAAACTCTGATTGAATGACTGGGCGATGGACGTGGACTGAAGTGATGCAGGAAGCTAGGCAAACTCTTTGTCTTGACTTATTTGCCATTTTTCATACAACTGGGAGTTGTTTGACTTTATATTTTTGTGTTATGCAAATTACTTCATATGAAAACAAAAGGTTTCACATATAACGCGCATCTCAATTTTGAAGGAAAAATTTGTGAGAAAAAAGTGCACATTATACATGGGTAAAACTTGGTACGTCTAAATAAAGTACAGTCAACATATTCAGAGACAAGTTGCCTGACTCAGCCTGAAATACTTGTATTGTTAAGTTTGTAAATAGTGAATATGTTTGAGGAGTCTACATTAGCAAGAACTCTAGATAATCATAATTTCATAAACACTGAACAAAAGTAACATTTTTTTAAATATATACAAAAGTAGAACAGTGTTCAGGATGTGAAGGATTAGCTACCTTTACCTGATTGGTTACCAAGTCATTCCAAAAGTGGGATTTGCTATTAAATTCACAGGCAGACAGCAAATAGTTCCATCTTCCAATGCACCCGGCCAGTTCCAACTCCTGCAGAGAATGGATTAGAATAAAATTACTAAAGATGACAACACAATTCAAGCTGTCATAGTCTTGTGCTGTTCAGTGGCTGATGCCCATTGGATCATTGTTTTAAAAATTACAAACATATTATATTAAAAACAATATATAAAAAAAAAAATAATAATAATAATGTATTTATAGTGCCTAAATCTTATAAAACTAATTCAAAGACACTAAAAAATTACAGATCTAGACAATCAAATATTAAAAATCTGATACAACAAAAATAAAATAAATAAATAAGAATAATAATATAAATGTGCAAGAAAAACATTTCTGAATAAGAAAAAGTTAACAAAAACATTTGGAAAATAAAAATGTTTTTAAGTTCCTAATAAATACAAACAAATTAAGAACAGAAGGGTTGAATACAAATGAAGACGTGGGGTGTTGCTGCGAAGTGAGGTGTTGATGCGAAAAATAGTTTATAAAATGCTAACGTTCGTAACTTACGGTTAAATTCTTTCTTTATCCCGCCGCTTGGGGGGAACGGTTCATAATGGCTCTGCCTTTCCATCAAGTTCCCGGTAGTTACTGCATGTAGGCAATCATTGAATGGTTCTATAATTTATTTAGTAACAAATATATTTTTATATATTAATTTTATCTTATGTACTAACCCTAACCCTAACGCTAACCCTAGGAAGTTTACAGGAAGAATGTATGAAGAACCATTCAATGATTGCCCACATGAAGTAGTTTCCAAAATTGCTAGTGTAAACTGGCCTTAAGAGATAAAAGCCTGAGTTCAAAACAAATTATTTTTCAAATTAACCTTCGTATGAAAGACATGCAGATGTTTTCGCACAAACCCGGCAGAACAACAGCAGAGAATCCGCAATTAAATAACACGCGGAGAGCAAAGGACATGATATCCACGCTGAAATCCTAGGGCGCGCAAATGAGTGGAAAGACGCTTACGCATTCAACCGTGGACAACGAGCGCAAAGAATTCCCATGAATTTACCAACCACTCATAAAATCCCAGAGGACAACAGAACCATAAAAAAACTTGACCTCCACATTTCTCTGATGAAGACTGTAGTAGCAGCAGCCGAAATTTTAGATTTTTGACGACGTAGTAACTATTTTCAAAAAAATACTCATGGTTAAAACTTTTTAACAGATCAGTTTAAACCTCAATTTTATCGAATATCACGAGTGTACTTGCTTTTGATAATGCAGGAAATGCCTTAATAGCCAGTGGTTACTTTCATAATTTCCGAGATCGTGTCGAGATTTCTGTCTGTCTTTGGCAACAGTTCTGACTTTGTGCGAGTGTAGTTCTGTCTTTGTCATGTCAGCCATTACTGGTTCAAAACAGAAACGTGTACTGGAAGAACTTTGGTGAGGTCTTACCGTCATAATTGGCTTTATCGCGAAACGGACTTTAAAAATAGTCTTCAATATGAAACTGCAATACATTTGGCTTTTTTCGCGAAATGCAACGAGTAAAAAAGGGTCGTCGATTGGAAAAACTGAACTAAATCTTAAAAAGTGTTTCAGTGGAGGTCAAAGTCTTGTCCAGCTACATGCATGTTTGGACAAGTTGGTTATTTCAATAATTTTTGCAACCAAAGAAAAAGTTGTTAATGAAAATTAGAAACTTGTTTTAGGTCTGGAATTGGGGACTTGAAATTTACATTTTTCTTCGATCGATGTTCGTCCTTACGAGTTGGATTTTAAGGGACTCGGTATTTTAACTGACAAAATTAATGGCTTGTAAAGGACACACATGGAACGTGGAAATTGTTAGATTTGACAGTACTGCCAAAGTCGGCGTGTTTACAAAGTTCTATCTTCAAAATACTTTTATTTTTTCAAATATGTTAAACTGGCTTAAGGTCCTCGTTTATGAAATACAATCCAGTGTGCCCAAAAGCCGCTCCGTGCTTACAAAACGTTAACTGAACTTTGTTCTTCGACTCAAGTCCACATAAAGTCAAAGGACCACACGACGTAAGATAAACTGTAGTCTACTGACTCGAGGTTGGATCTCTTGTTTTAGAGATGCATTTAATAGATTAAATGATGTTGTTGTAATATCCCTGCGTTCAAGCCCACATGTTAAAAATTTATTGTTATTGCAGCGAGTATTTCAGTTAAATTTTGTTTTAACGCTTGCAAAGTATTTCCGCGAGGCGTTGCCAAATGTGCGGTTAGAAAAGTTATATTAAAGGTTGCTCCTATCTGTTTTCCCATACGTCACGATGGATTTCTGGGCCATCTGTTGATTTCTGGTTTTCCAACAACTTTTCAGCTGTCAACCCTTGTACTTCAATCGGAATTCTTGTTTCCATGGCAACTTTACAGGGCCTTAAATACGCCCTATTTTAGCACTCTATTGCATTTTAAACAAAAAATTAATCGGTCAACCTCCTTTTTTGTTACATCAAGAAGTGTTTGCACATCAAGGTCATATTTATCGAAAGTTTTAAAAATTTTGTCAACAGGTTTTCACCTTATTTGATTGAAATGTTAAGGTGGCGCCAAACCTGTTGATATGAGATTACGAATACGAAACTGGACTAGTTAGACCGTTCGATTTTTGTGTTTCCTCGATTGATTCTGAGGAACAAGAAGAGACTGCTCGCAGCCTAGTTAGATTATAATATTTAGGACAAGAGTCCTATACTGAGAGAGCAACTTAATATTTCAGTTGCAAATTATGACTTGGAGTCAGTCTAGACAAAAAATCTTCCACTGCGATGCTCGAAAATGGTTCAATGTTTTCAAAAATTAGGGGCTGACCATTAGAAAAGTGATGAGGGGGAGGGTGGGGGATGTTTGCTTGCTCGATTTTTCCCCACTCCATCTGGTTTGCTGGATTTTTTTTTTACATCAGTTGCTCTTTTTTTGGCATTTACCCGGTGCAGGCATTTTTTTAAAGGTCTATTTGCCTTGCACGATTTTTTTTGTTTTTCCCCCACCCCCATCACTTTGTAATGGTCAGTCCCCTATTGAAGTTAAGGTTTGAAGGGGTTATGTCACGGTGTGATTGCGCAATCTCGTTTAACATTCCGAGCTTACAAAAATACCAACTAGTAATAATAATTCAACAAAATGAGACATTAATAGAGCCGTTTATACGAGAAAATAAGCCGCGGCTTACGCAAGACGCGAACTGAACCATTTATACGACTACGGCTTACATAAGACGCGAACTGCTCGTATAAATGGTCCACGTCTTAGTTTGCGTCCAAAGTATTGATAACTCCTTGCATATCGTGAGAAATGTTTTTCCTTCAATTAAAGTTCACGTATTTCTCTTCTTTGTAGTACTCCGAGGCTTTCTGTTGACTCCTTTTCTGTTGTTAGTCGAGCTGGACCGAGATTCGGAGGGCTTTGCTCTGAAGCCGCCATTTTTTAATTCCGTTCGAGTGAACAGCAACTTGTCTTCGGGAGACTGGAAAACAAAAACAAAACAACTTGCACATGCGCATTTGATGTTCATGTCTTATGCAAGACGCGAATTTTCAGTCCATTTATACGAGCAGTTTCACGTCCAAAGTAAGACGCGGCTTAGACAAGAACAGCTCAAAACCCTAGTCCAGGATAAGACGCGGCTTAGACAAGAACAGCTCAAAACCCTAGTCCAGGATAAGACGCGGCTTAGATGAGAAAAACTCGAAACCCTAGTCCAGGATAAGACGCGGCTTAGATAAGAACAGCTCAAAACCCTAGTCCAGGATAAGACGCGGCTTAGATAAGAACAGCTCAAAACCCTAGTCCAGGATAAGACGCGTCTTAGACAAGAACAGCTCAAAATCCTAGTCCAGCATTAGTCGCCACTAAGCTTAGACGCGAACAAGTATTTTGTATTATTTATACGAGCAGTTCGCGTCTAACGTAAGTCGCGTCTTATTTTCTCTCATATAAACCGCCCTAAAGTGATTTATTAGTATATAACAAACCAGTAAATAGCACTTTTCGCGTGCTCTGATTGGCTACTCAAACTCGGAATAACCTGTGCTAATCACCTCCGGGCATTCACGCGTGACACGAGACAAACGGCATCTCACTTCGCGGTTGTTTCGGATGCTAAAATTTTTGCAATGAAAGAGGCAGCTTGCGACTGCAAACATAACTAAAACCACAGCATTTGTCTCGATTAGCCCCTACTTGGTTATTACAGGTGGTCTACACTTATTAATTTGTAAATTTGCCACTTTTTTGTATTTCTTTTCTGCTGTAAGGAACTGAGTGTAAATAAATTGTTATTGTTGTTGTTGTTGTTCCACGGTTTTTTTATATCTCAACTTCAACGCTACAGCTTATCAACACAAAACGAAAGTGTACTTATGTGCGCGAGAGAGTGTGTACCTTGAGTTTGAAGATGATTTTCTTGCTTTTACTCTCTTTGCAAAACATAATTTTACAGTTCGTATTCACTGGCTTGCTATATGCTAAAACAATTTATTCCCTCAGTGTCGGTGCCTATAGACATTCTCCTCACCGCATCTGCGACTCGGTCAATACTGATCCATCTCTAGTCACATCCACTTCGGGGAATAGTTATTAATTTAAAGACTATTTGGAGATTTGGTTCCGTTCCATAGATTGCTTACATAACAAACATTTTATCCCTGTTACAAGTGCATATTTCTTTGTAAAGCAAATTGTGTATTTTATTCTAAAACTATTGGGCAAATGGGCAGTTAACAAGCATATGTTCAAAGGTATATTTTTCACTTTGCCAGAAACAACATAAAGGGGAATCAATTTTGCTATCAGTATCTCGTACAGTAGCTTGTTTGCGTAACGGATTTGATACAAAATCTGATATTGAAACTCGGTAGAGGGGTTTTGTTTGAGTACCAATTGGTCATTTCAATGTAAATCAGTCACTGACCAACCTACATACGTTTATTGGCTTTTACGATCATAAAAACTGTCTTCATTGAAATGACTAAAATGGTTAAAAAAGCTATTTAAATATTAGATCAATAAGTAACAACAACAAATGGGATTTTTTGGGGGAGTAAATTCTTCAAGTTTGTTACCTGGTCGGCCTGAACACCGCTCAAAAGTTCATCAAAATAATTGCCTAAATAAACTTCCGTGATTCCCACGAGGGACCTGCGAAATTAACACAAAAACCATGTTTTCAGATTGAAAAAAATCTTTCCATAACGTGAAGCAGAATCAGTCTTTTCTGGTATCGGCCCGTTCAGTGTCAATCGGAACCAGACTTGTGTCACCTGGACAAAAATTGGAAATTATGGTTCACCTCCCAGGATCGTGCTAAGTGGCGAACAGTTTTTGCTGACCTTTACTCCGCAGCCAAAGGGGTCAAGGGAATTAAGTGAGAATAAGAGAGAGTCAGTAAATAAAAAAAAAACAATGAAAATGAAAGTTACTTTCAACGATATCAATCAAGGTCTAAAGATATTGTATTTACCATTTTTCAAATAAACACCCGGCGTTTTAGAGTTTAAGAGTTCCTAAACAGTGTTAATAAAGTGATCTTCAGTGCCATGGAAAGCACTTGACAAAGCGTGAAGAGCATCATTGGCCGACAAGAAAACAACTAGTTAACTGCACGTAACTAAGTAACTTTGATAAGGTCATCTCAGTAAGTCATACAGTGACAATTCGATGATACTTAGAAAAAGTGAAACGCAAACAGGTTTGCTTCAACCAATCAGGAACTTACCAAAATGCGTCTTCTTCGTCCATGAGCAGCAAAAACATACCAACGATAAAGTTCATACCCTGGTTGACAAAAAACCAGGATTGGTGATAGGACATCCAGAACTAACAAATTCATTAGCCATATTCCATTACATGTTTACTTATCTACCGTCTCAGTAGTTGATTTTAATTTCCGTTAACTTCTTATGCGAAACTTTGTAATTGTCTGTGATATTTGGATTCGGAGCATTTACGAGACTTTCCGGGACATCTAGATATCTAGGCACTCTTAAGGTACCGTCCCGGGAATCTAAAAAACTTTAAAGGCACCCCTACCGGGGATTTAACGGTCCTTCCGAGGTTTTTCTAGTAGTTACCTGCAGATATCCGATGTCGGGCTTGTGGTCACAGAAAGCCTTGAGAACTCTAAACAGTTGAGACACCTATGAAAGGAGATAACTAAAGAGTTAGGACCAACCATGATGTTTTGCATGCATTTTGTTTTTGTTTGTGACGTTGCAACTTGTTACTGTGTTAATGTGGGAGTTATTTGTTTGATTCTCCAAGCGTGTGTGTAGGTTTGTGCAAGGTCGGCCATCTTACTGAATAAAGAGTTGGTAAACCTGCTGAGAACAGATCTCAGTCGAAATGTTGGTGAAGGGAAAAAAGATTACATAATTTTTCGAACGATTGCAACAACACCGCAAAAAGTATAAATAGAAAACCAAACCTCTGAGTCTAAGATTAGATATAATCAAAGAGGGTAATTGTACTTAAAGGAAAAAAAGACAAAATGTTCTGTTAATTCACATGTCCTGATGTGTATACATAAGGAAGAACATGCTAGTGACTAAACATATTCACTGCAATATCTAAAAACAGTTTATGAAAGACAATAATTTGTCTCTTCGTACAATCCCTGGCACATTCAATAACAACATTTTCCAAACGTTATGGCAAATATAATTTCGACTCAGTTGTTTTAAAAACGTTAGTCCAACCAGTCATATCTTCAGTTCAAAATTTACACAATGTTATGTCGTGTTATGGGTTTTCTTCAATTGGGTAAAAGTTAGGATATTTTAAGAAACAAACAACTCTTCAAGAGATACAGAGATACAGAATGAATGGTTCTGTGTTAGGTTTTCATCATCTGATTCAAAGTTGACACATTTTTTTGACATTATGGCAATTTTAAAAGATCTTGATCATGCTTTTGAAATTTTAGTAAAACAAGCAACTTCTTCTCGTCAAAACAAACACAGTGATTGGTCTTGCTATGGGTTTTCACAAAGTATATTTAAAGAATCAAGTAGCATGCACCAAAAACTTCTGCTAGGATATTTTAAATGGCAAAAAGTAAGAATGCTTTTCGGTTTAAACAAGAATATCTTCCAGCAGGAGTTGACAGGGCAACCGAAAGCTTGCTATGGTGCGTGTAGTGTCACAATGTGTTCATTAAAGATACGAACAGGTTTGCAAACAGTGGAACCTCTGTCACGGTAACGCCACCTCGGTAACGCAAGGCTCTTCTGTTAACAACATAACCTCCCGTAATTCAAGACAAACTAGTCCCTCGTAAGGTCACGTCCCGTTTCTGTAACTTAAAACTTGTGAAACATTTTAGCAAACTAATGACACTCAAATCTTTTGGGTTTTACAGTTTTTCCAATTTTCCAAATAATTTCGTTCGTGTTATTTGTCGAAAGATCATGGATCACGTCTTTTGAAACGATATAATTTAAAATTATAATCAAGATATATTACGTGTGACATGAAATGAAATCAAAAACTAAACAAAACAGTTACAATTCTTAAGACTCCTTAGAAATAGTTTATAAAATATCATTCACGTATTACTGCTGTCTTGCAATACCAATGTTTTTTTAAAAATTGTATTCTGTATTCTAGGTATTTTAAAAATTGTTCTTGAGAAGCAAAGGATAAGACGATTTGCAAGACAATGAGTGAATGACGCACAACTTTATTTTGGTTTCAGAAATCAGCAAGGTCTACAGCATATCATCAAAACATCCTTTCTGTATTATTTTATCAAACTGCTGTTGTTATAAACAGAGACGTAACAAATAAAGTGGAAACGCCAAAAAGATCAAGTCACGGAGTAGAAAGTAAGTACCATTTGCAAAGATATACTGTTTCGGGGACTTGATAATACTGCGGTAGATAATTTCTGAACAACTTCTTTCTAATTAAAATAAGCAAATTATTTTAAATTATTAATCTCATGTTAAAAATGATACAGAGATATTTGCCACGAATTCTTTGTTAGAC
Source organism: Parazoanthus atlanticus (assembly GCA_025448195.2). Classification (NCBI taxonomy): domain Eukaryota; kingdom Metazoa; phylum Cnidaria; class Anthozoa; order Zoantharia; family Parazoanthidae; genus Parazoanthus; species Parazoanthus atlanticus. Next base: position 1,419 of record JAOEHT020321961.1, on the reverse strand, counting down.
TTCTCAAAACGTGGCTGATATAAAAATTTCGAATTTCTAAGATTGCTATTTCGTTAAAAATTGTTATCATCAAAGTTGGTACTCACGAGGAAATATGTTATTCCTTAGAAAATTCTCTGTCATAAAACTGACCCGTCTGGGTGAAAACGTGTGAGAGAAAGCATGCCAAGCTTTAGAAATAAGTAAAATAGAATATTTTAATTTAACGAGTTTTTTTTAAGCCTTCAATTTTAAGCCAAAAAATATTACCAAATCTACGCCAACTACAACATTTGAATGTTATCTTGTCAACTTCAAAAGTTGTAAATTTTGGCATTTAGGTGAATGAGACAAAGGCTTCTTCTCTGAAATTTAATTTAAACAAAAGTCCCATCGCCGCACGCACGCATGGAAGGAATCCCAGCTTTGAGAAAATTTGAAAAAAAATCGGTAAATCAACCGCTATTCTTCACTGTACAACGGCAAGTGGTTTTCAGCCGAAAATCAAGGTCTAGCGCAACCCCGAATCTTCCTTCATACTGGTTTACCATGGGCCAAAGATCCTTTGCTCTCCGTGGAGGCAATTTACAACTTACTACCTGATGGTCTAAAAACGGTACGATGCCCAAATACTTAAAGCAATTTTCTTTTAAGCGCATCTTTACCCTAAACAATTTTTTGACACAATTATTTTTTTTATCCATTTTATATCTTTTATGATTTTCCTATTTATACATAGTTTTGTATTACTACATATAGATAGATTGTTTCTTAAAGTTGTCAATGTACATTGCATAATATTATTGTGCGGTGTAGCTGAAAAGCCCTCTACAAGGATGCTTAAAAACGTTATATGTATGTATTTCATACATTGTGAACATATTTGTAGTAACGCAGAAAAGCACAAACTCATATTTAGCGTAATCCCTAGTATAAGAAGATAAAATTTCTTAAAATGATCTTTTGAGACACGCCTTTATTCGAATACAATGCGATGTAATTCTGCGATTTAAACAAAACATTTCCTTTTACTCATCAAAGAAACTTCAATCTCATGTCTGTAATGCTAATTTTTGACTGAAACGTGGCAAAACGTTCTTATTTCCCGGTCCATAACATGACATGTAACGGAAAACATTTTAAATTTAAATTTTTTTTTTAACATTATTTGTAACTTGTTGTTATTTTGTTCAAAAATGAGATTACCTTTTCCCTGGTCAAATCGCGGGGGAAGGTTGACGTGGTATTATATTATCTCTAATAAATGGTATTGTTAATTGTGTAGCCGGCAAGAAAAACATTGGTTTATATATTGGAAAAAGGCACTTTAAATAGCACAGAAACAACACAGTTCTTCAAAACAGCCTCGTGCATCGCCATAGAACAAGTTAATTGATGGAGTAGTTCGTGTATTTGTTGTTTCGTGGCTTAAACGGATCT
>JAOEHT020321869.1:0-10064 GCA_025448195.2 Parazoanthus atlanticus | reverse complement strand
CCCCAGCAACATCTGAACCCCCCTCACTCTGATTTAATTTAAAATTAAAAAAACAGTAAAATGAGCAAGTTAGGGTTATAATAAGTTTACTTGAACATTTGAGCACAAAACACTAAATATTCCAAGTTACATGTAGACATTTTCAGTGGCTGCACAATATTTTACTTTTAGAAGAAATGAACAAAAGTTGAGGCACATCAAATGATAATAAGGTCAGTGCAAAAATAGCCTAAGTAACTATTTTAGACCACCTTTCACAAAACTTCAAAATTCTCTACTTTCATGAAATGGTACAGGGGTCATTGGACTCATACATACATGTATTATGTAGCCAACACATTGTAATCCAAGTTGAGTTTCCACCCAAACAAAACCAAGTGACTTTCCTTCTGACTACCAGAAAGAACATAATTCCAAAATTATGGCCAGAAAAGCCTCTAATATCTCTGCTCGGGTAAAACACTCCCCCTCCAGGCAGCTTTTTGCCACATCAAGTAGCAGATTTTGTTTCATTTGCAACTCTTGGGTCAGCCGTATTTCCCACGCTTCACTGTCTAGTCTGTCACAGCCAAAACCAAAACTGACAATCAGGAATCAGCAAGAAAGGTGTTTATGTGACAAAAAAGAAAGAAAAATACTTGTGTCAGTCAATTAAAGTTTGATTACTTAGGCTGTTTTTGCAGCGACCTTTTCAAATGCATGTATTAATTTTTTGTTCACACTGGTTGTTATTTGCAGTTAAATACTTAGTAAAGTAAAAAAATAATACTTGTTCACTGACTGTTTCATTGGGTTTGAGGTTAAAATTTTATCGGTTTTCCACTGCAGAGTAATGAGTGTTAAATGAAGTTACTTTTCCTTCGTGGTCTTCATGACTTTGACTGACATCTTCATCATCCGATGCAAATCCTTCATCCTGATTTACGTTTTGGTTCAAATCAAACGACACTATAATCCTGAGTAGAAACATTAATAAATATGTGGCTGTTATAATTATTCCTTGAAAACATGCAGTAAACAATATGTACTCAAAATTGGTCAACCAATGTTGAATTAACCCTATTATAGCAAAGACAAAGGACACAAAAGTTTTTCAGCCCCATCATCATGGTAACAAGGAAAATGGTTAACTCTTTGGTGATGGTCCCTTTAAATTTCCGTCACTGGTGACGGGAAAATACTATTGCTGTTTTGAGTACCAATTTGGACCTTTCCCTCTCCTCCCATGTATAAAAATACAAGTAATGAACTGACCAATCACAGAAGTCTCGGCTTTGTTCTTGTGAGTCATTGTCTTGCAACTTTTCATGGACTTTTTCACGTGCATAAGTGAATTCCAATATGGCAGCGGCACGGAAAACATTTTCACTTGAGGAAGCCATCAAATATTGCACTCAGACTGACAACGAAGCTGAAAGTGACATAGATAGTTCCACTGGAGGAATGAGTAGTGGTGAAAAAGAACAATTTGATGAAAAACTACAAAATGCAAGTGATTCGATATAACGCTATATAACATTGAATTATTGTTTATCGGATGACCTAAGGAAATTTGAATTTAAAAGGACCACCCCAAATCCCTCAGTCACCATGGAGTTAAGACTTCCATACCATTCAAGTGACTTTCGAAATGCACAACGAATACTCTCTAAATACTAACAATTCCAAAGTCTAGAAATTTCAAAATGAACAATACAATTGTAATAAATTGAAAAGATTTTCCTTTCATTGCCATGGCAACAATCACTCCTTCTGAATTTATGCGATCAAAAAATGCAAAAATGTTTTATCACCTTCATGTGGTAATAAATTAGCCATTATATAAGAAATTAGCTGGGCAAGATTAATTCACCCACAAGGCAACACATTTCAAAATTTTGAATTTCTATTAATTTCAATTTTTTTCACTTTGATGAATCCTTACATAATTATTATAACACTTGAACAAATCAAAGTGCTTTTCTACATCAAATATTTCTAGTTATAATGAAAACTTTAAATCACAAAGTACCTCAGTCTCAAACTATGGTTTCCATAGCAACCACACTGTGCTAATACACCAAAACACAACCAAATTATTCCCCATAAAATTAAGTAAAAGTCGTGCAGTTTTAGCTCCTAACTCAAAACTTTGAGCCCTCCCTGTCCAGATAAAGTTAAGCTTGTAGCTGTACCACCTTGAAGTCCTCACATGTACTGATCTAGAATGGATCCTCACATGTACTGATTTAGAATGGCTCCTCACATGTACTGATTTAGAATGGATCCTCACATGTACTGATCTAGAGTGAATCCGCACATGTACTGATCTAGAATGGATCCTCACATGTACTGTACTGATTTAGACTGGCTCCTCACATGTACTGATCTAGAATGGATCCTCACATGTACTGATCTGGAATGGATCCTCACATGTACTGATCTAAAATAGACCCTCAGATACATGTACTGATCTGGAATGGATCCTTACATGCACTGATCTAAAATAGATCCTCACATGTACTGATCTGGAATGGATCCTCACATGTACTGATCTAGAATAGATCCTCACATGTACTGATCTAGAATAGATCCTCACATGTACTGATCTAGAATGGATCCTCACATGTACGGATCTAGAATGGATCATCACATGTACTGATCTAGAATGGATTCTCACATGTACTAATCTAGAATGGATCATCACATGTACTGATCTAGAATGGATCCTCACATGTACTGATCTAGAATGGATCATCACATGTACTGATCTAGAATGGATCCTCACATGTACTAATCTAGAATGAATCCTCACATGTACTGATCTAGAATGGACCCTCACATGTACTGATCTAGAATGGATCCTCAGATCTACTGATCTAAAATGTGTCCTCATATTTATTGATCTAGAATAGATCCTCACCTTTCTCCATTGTGCTCCCTCTCAAGACTGACCAGTGTTCCATTGACGCTACTCTGAATATCAAACCATTGAAATGTTACTAATCTAATGTTATTACCACTTGGAGCCAATCCTTTCTTGAATAAAATCTGTGTAAGCTCAATATTATCCTTAAAAACTACAGTACATGCATATTTTAGACTATTTCTCTATTGTATCACAGTTTGTTTTAATTGGGTTGGAACACGAGTAGTGTACACTAACTTCTGCAGATTAATGACATACTTTGTCTGTGGTGAAGTCATACTGGTAAAGAAAATTTATATTGTTCAAAATTACTTCAAAAATTAATGCTACAATTCACTTTTACAAACATATGACATATAAAGCAAGTATACCTCAAGTATTTCTGTAGCAAAAAAATTATACCACCATTAGCTATGAAATGGATTCATGAGCAGTTTGAAATCAGCAAGGATCAAATTGACAAAGTTTACATAATTCCTTTCAAAGCTATGATTCATACAAAGCTAAAGAGTTGCAGTACAAAATCCTCAAAAAATATTTAGCAACGAACAGTTACAGAAAATTGTTTAACAGAAAATGAACCATTTGTTCTACAACTGCTCATTTGTAAAGAATCTTTAATTTGGTGCAGTTTCTGCTCCTGGTGGCTTCAATTGGCAAATATCCCTAATATACAAAGACGTTCCAGGAGGCTGCTCCCTTCAAGATCCTTCAGTTCTTCTTAATGCATGCATTTTATATGCAAAGTTTTTTTTAGATACAGATGTTGCGTGCAATGTTGCCACCCATTTTTTCAGCTACCTATCCTACCTATGCCTCCAGTTTGAGATTCAATGCTGTGCAGGACTACATACAAATAAGCTTACAGCTCTCAATACCAAATGGAGTATGCTCAGATCTTATTTCAATTGGCTTCCCCCGGATACTGTAATTGCAATTGCAATATTAAATATATATATTGTACTATTTAATACATATCTTCCTCTATATTTCTGTACTACTTTTGTCTATTTAAAATTATTGTATTATTTCTGTTTTAATATTGTAACCTCAGTAACCCTTAGTGTTTCTTTTTTCTTAAACTTACTGCAACACAAATAATTTACTATTAAATGTCAAAATAAAATAAAACATATGACAAGTTTCAAACAAATATATTTGTTTTGTTTTCTTTTTCCCAAAAACCTTAAGTTTTCTTAAAATGGTTTTATTAATCAAGATCTGGCTGCCAAAATATACAAGAGCAATTTTCATGATGTAAAGCATACCTGAATTCCAAGTTGTCAGCAGATAAAATGATTTACAGGAAAAGCTAATTAATGTTCACATTGCTAACTGACATTAACTTCAGTAAAATACCTGAAAATGTTTAAGGGATGGCACGGCCTCTGCTTCCTTCTTTTCAAATTTGATTTCACCATCCAAAAATTGCATCAAGTTATTGTCAGCTGAAAGCAAATAGGATCATTTAATATTATAAATTTAGACACATTTTCATATTGCCTACAAACAGACTAGCATAAACTGCAAATTACTTGCCCAGAACCTCAGAGAACTTCTCCAGACTGATGTCATCGCCTTGCCACCAAGGAAAACCAGTAAATGAAAAGAACTAACCGAATGACAAATTATCTTTATTCTCAGGCAACTGCTCCATATATGGGGCATGGTTACCAAAGGTCTCCAAGACCCTGAGCCAGTTGCCACAGCACTTGACACGGTGGGGTATTACCATGCAGTAAAAGCAATCATTGTCAGTACTGCTACATGTACATGTATGTACCATGTGCCATGGCTATGGCTTGTGTCACACTATTCTCTGGGTACTCATACTCAAGCTCTTCACTGATATTTTATAACATAATTATGTGATTTTTTTAAACAACATGACCAGTACGACTGAATATTCTAAGAATCACTCTGAGACTCATCTCTTTTAGAACCAAATTCACTCTGAAAAGGGAGAACTGATCTTAACACTGGCTCCAGACCACTAAAATCTTAAATGGACCAGTGAAACTTCTCATGTTCTGGTCTGAGTGGCCAGTAAAAGTTTATCATTAATTATAAGTACTTCTAATAACTGGTTTGAAAAAAACATGCAACTTACTCCTTGTATAACTACAGTTGTCATTTCTTTTTCTCTGCAGAGTTTTACTTTGTGCTTTACTTTAAAAATAAAGTTTTACATACAAACAAATTAAAGCAAAGACACATTAAATCATTCATTAACTTTTATTAGTCCTCACCAGAAACGCTTGCATTGACTTCCAATCAAATCATGCCATTTCTGTCACAAGCAAGCCTAATGTTTCACGGTATTGGACACTCAGTATTAGGCCATCACATGACCGAAATGGCATAACTTGATTGGATGTCAAAACAGTGCACTGAAATGGCTTCTCTGTGATGTGCACATGATTTCACTCACTGTGCATCTTTCAAATCCCCATGGATTCAAACCTTGGCTTTCAGTGAAAATTGTGTAGAAGTTTGCTGGAAGTTATAAATGCAACAGCCTTTTGCTTTTAAATATGGAAACACCATCAAAGAAACAGGGATTCTATTCTTCTGTTCAAAATAATAAAGTACTTGTTGGATTCAGCCTTGTCCAATGTGTCAAAATATTTAAGTCTCGACATACATATTGGGCTCGACCTTTGGTCTCGCCCAATAAAGCTGTCTCGACTTAGGTATTTTGTCACATTGGATGTGCCTGAATCCAATAAGTTTATATTATTGAACTGAGCTTTTTGTGTGCACTGTTGTCTGAAATTCTGTATAGCCTCACTTCCATGCTGTGCTGCAACTGGACTGAGATGGGTCCCAATAAATCCCATTTTTTACCATCTACCCCACTGGGACTTTGGGGGACTTTTGATATATAATTGGCAATGAGATACTAAATCTTTTTCAACTAGTTCAAGGTTGACCCATTTTTGCGTAGAATGACTGGACTATTTATTCTGCATAAAAGAAAAAAGAACTTGATTGGCAAATAGCATTATACTATCCAACTGTGAACTGAGGTCTGATCAATAGCTGGCTATTGTTGACTGAAATACTGTTGTGGTGACAGAGGGGAATGACTAGTGACTTGAAGTGGAGGGGCTGAAAAGGACTCTGTCTTTCTTAGGGTTCTCAAAACCAGCTGGCTAGCAGCTAAATAAGTCATCTCCTCAAGCACTCTGGCCACCTACTAAAAAGCAGTAATTATTACAATTTATATACTTCTTAAATTAGCAATGAAAAATAATAAACAGGGATAGCATTATAAATTTTTGCTGTGAGTTCCGGGACCCCTTGGTCCTGTTGATTTGGGGTCCAAAGAGTTTTTTGCGAGTCCCATATGTTTAACCACTTTCTCTGACAATCACTAGTTCTTAGTGCCAGTCGTGAAACAGTTTTCCCGCTTTATGCAGGACTTGCACAATATTATCAATTCCTTTTTTTGTTCTCTTGAGTTCGTAGCCAGGTAAATTCCTGGAGCCATTTCTGTAGGAATACCAAGTGCCAATGAGTCTGATCTGGTTCGAGTCGTTCCTTTTGGTTTGCCGGTGTCTTTCACTTTAGTTTCTGAACATTTCCTTTTACCTGTGAGAACCTCAAATACAGACTTGCTACTGTTTGCCATCAAATCTGATTAAATTATAAATATTATTATGTGCCGAGGCAAAAGAACAGTGAAATATCTCACTATTACTTTGTTTCAATCAGCCTATCATAACCTTTTCGTGAAGCTCATCCGAAATGGTGGCTGTAAAAAGTCCAGATGTTGCAGTGAAAACCAGGCCTTTCCATGCTGCCTGGTTGCTAAGTTGTTATTCTGAAAAACCTCAAAATATGTATTCTGAGAGGAACCTGGGAACTAATTTATAGAAACCTTCTTTTTGCAATGAAAGGTTGGACCACACGTTATGTTTACTATTTCTGCTAATTTTAGATAGATAGATAGACAAATAGATGTACTTTATTGTCACAGAACTTGCAGCCAAATAAAGCTGAATTATGTTAGACATTATAATATATAATAATAGTTTTAAGAAATTTAAGAATTTTACATTTATAAAAGATTAAAAGTTTGTATATATAATAATCTCAAAATTATAAAGTTGACTCATTAATTAAAAAACTCTTTTTAAAATGGTCTGGTTGACAGAGCGGAGCAACAAACTTGCGTTTGTTTCTAAGATTGTACATGTGTGTTCTCCTCTCTGGCAAGAGTTTAATATGTAGATTATGGCGGGGACCTTTGGCAATGTTGTTGAATAGCTTCGTGGTGAGCATTTCTCTCCTTTCTCTCAGGGTTTGTAATCCACAGGTTTCTAGGGCCTTGCTATAACATAGGTCTGGGGATATAATCCTTAAGGCCCTACGTTGGACTCTCTCTAGGTTGTCACTAAGGTACTCAGGACGGATGCAAGTGGAGTACAATAGCAGCAGTTCTTTTGGCGCGATCCAAGATCTTTTCAGTTGCCTTAAATAGTAGAGATGGGGAGCAGCCTTTCTTACCAGTTCTGATGTGTGATTGTTCCATTTTAGATCGCTAGAGATGTTCAGACCAAGCAATTTAGCACTGTTCACAATTTCTAATGGTTCTCCATTCAGTTCAGTGGTGTCGAAGTTCGGGGCAGATTTTGAAAACCCTATTCTGCGCTCTTTACACTTGGGTTGACTTAGCTGAAACCCTTCCCTGATCGATTGCCTCGTGAGATCGTCGATCGCATGTTGGAGGTTGCTGTCATCGCCTTTTTGCACAATTTCCAACACGGAGATATCATCTACGAATTTCCACAAATCAGCTGGCGTGTTGAGTTCATTAATCATGATTAGAAAGAGCCAGGGACCCAGTTTGGTTCCTTGTCGGACACCAGCTGACACACTGCGCCACTCTGATTGACAGTCCTGTGACAGTTTAACATGCTGTTTGCGATCGGTTAAGAAGTAGGCGATCCAATGCTTGATTAGCTTTGCCATGTCGTATGAAGACAGTTTCTGCACCAGGATCTGGTGGTCTACAAGGTCGAAAGCTTTCCAAAAGTCATGGAGAACTACCCTGGCAGTAGCTCCGTTTCCGTCAGTGTTGGCAAACCATTTAGCGCATGCGTTGTGGAGGAATTTGGAATGGTTCCAAACTGTCTCTGATCAATTTTCTTCAACACAGCTGGTTTTATGTTCTCAACAATATGATCTTCGGCGATTTTCGACAGGGTTGGAGTGAGTGAAATGGGTCCCAGGGAGGTGTTTATTGACATCTTTGATCGGTCTTTGTTTTGGAACTGGAATGACATCAGCTTCTTTCCAGGATGGGGGGAGGCAACCCTTGTGATAGGAGGTGTCTAAGATATCAGTGACAGGGTCGGATAAAAGATCAGCATTCTCTTTTAAAATTTTGAAATAACACTCTCACTGACTTTGGTCATTTCGTCCTTACTACTGGAACAAGAGCTTGGATATTTCAGGATATTAAGAAGGAATAGTTTTCCTTTACATTGGAATCATTTTCGGAAATTGAAGATAAGTTTTACTTAGAGAAAATGATGGATGACAGTGTTTTTCTTAAGGCCGGTACATCGGTAAATTGTACCAACTTTCCCCAGTGGCTGTACCGCCTTTCCCCAGCAACGACGTCTGGCAATTTTTTAATAGTCACCAAAGACAACATTTAACTTCATCACAACTCCAACCTGTGATTAATTAACCAAAAGTGGTACTTAAATTATTGTAAACAGCATGCAAAGTTGTACCTTGAAGCTCTTATAGAAAGTTGATATCAAATTTTTCACAAAAAAACTTGTATTTTAGGGCTGTGATTCTTAAGAAATAGACCATTTTCGCTTTGTTGGATGTGGAAGCATGGTACCGAAATTTATTGCACGAAAACGAGGTCGAGGGGAAAGCTGTTCGCATCAATCTGTGAATGTCAACAAGCAAAATCCGGACTTTTTAAAAGCTTTAACTTATTCAGTTTGTGGCCTTTCCAATATAGGTCATTTAAATGAAGTACTGTGCAGTCGAATCTTGTAAAAAACAGCTCAAGTTACTCACTGGGAATGAGACATTTTACGTTTCCGATGTCTGTGAAGAGAAAACGAAAATGGGCAAGATTTTGCCAATTCACGACTGGAACAAACACACACCACCATATTTACAGTTACTACTGTTGCAAAACTATGATTCAGGAGTCACTATTAAATAGAGTCCACTATCAACTCAAAAAAGTATGTTCAGACCATACTCTACCCAACAAAAGCAGATACAGTTTCGAGCAAGCAGTGGTGTTTGATGTCTTCAACATATCACGCGACATCTTTGAATAATCGAAACTCCTAAAGGGAGTAAAGGCTTTTGTCAGCGACCCCAATCGAAGCAATGCTAATTTTCCGCCATTTTCTTTTGTTAGACTGTTGCCATTTCTCGAAATTGCATTTTAGCTTTGGCACTTTATCTGCCTTCTTGTGACGTTTATTCAATTCCGAATTGTATTTAATTTTTCCATCAGACAACCATTAATATTGCTTTTCTTAAAAAGACTTTAGTTTATAGATCTTGACAGCATAGTGTAACCATTCTAAAAGTTTTGACTTGACGCGCTAGTATATGTATATTTTTGAACACAAATAAAAAATGTATAACCTTTTAAGTTTTTGTTGATATACCAATAAAACTATGATAAAATTTTATGTACACAATTTAGTTGCAAATGTTGTTACTTTAAGCTATTTTAATCTAATGTTATGATGGAATGAAATGTAAAATTTGACCAAAACTTTTGCACAAAACAAGTAATGAATGTGTTGAGCCAACAACATCGGCTGATGATGGGTTTCCTTTCTTTTCTCTAAATGATCTCACAATAGTCAGTCTTTTTGCACTTTTTAGTTACGAAAGTTAACACATTTTAAAGCTATTTTACTCAAAAAATCGCAATTTATTTTCATAAAATGTTATGTTTCATGGTAGTGGTTTCAAAGAACACAACAAACATTCTAAAAGCAAAAGGAGTAGGAAAAGGAGTTACTCACAGCTTTACAAACTGAATGTCCAGTGGAGGAATTGCCGCATCTGCTTTTTCTCTTCAAATGTCATTTGATGTTTAGCTTTAAAACAACAAAATGTGTCTGCTTTTCATTGTCCCAAGCACAAATTGAGTTCT
>JAOEHT020321783.1:0-10065 GCA_025448195.2 Parazoanthus atlanticus | reverse complement strand
ATCCGCCCCCCCCCCCCCGGACTGTGACACCTCAAAAAAGCCCGGGCTAGATAGGGTTAAGTTAAATCACTTTTCTTTGATTTTGAAATTTTAACGTTTTGCGGATGTTATTTATTTGCCCGCTGGAAATATTTTAGTGAGCTCTTTTCCTAATCAAGCTTAGTACCCCTGCAGTTTAATATCCAAAGTAATATGTACCTACACTCGTTCACCAACATACATACATGAGTACATATATACATACATACATACATATATACATACATACATACATACATACATACATACATACATACATAAGTACACACATACATACATACATACACACTTACATACATACATACACACATACATTATATATACACACATACATATATATGTGTATATATACAAACACACACATGCACGCACACACACATAAATTCACTCACACATACAAGTATATACAGTATACAGTAAAAACCCGTATATAAGAACCTAAACCGTTTTAAGAACCTGTTAGGCTAAGATTTCCATTTAGACTCCCTTACATAAAAACCTGTTGTAGCTTAAAATTTTAAAGCAGGTTCTTATTTAATCAAATCGAGTCAAAGCTTAAATATCATAAATCCAAGAAAATAAGCTCTACAAAGTAAAGAAAATGAGCAAGAACCCTGGCAATGTCATTTAAATAAAGCTATAAAAGACCTGTTTAGAACCATCATAAACAGTACAACAGAAAAGTTTGTCTCTTGAGTGAAAATACTGCATGACAATATCAACTAAGCACAGAAATTCTACCAGAAACAAGTAGCATTTTTTCTTGAGAAGATATGAACCCGTTTAAGAACCTTATGAGCCTAATTTCACAGCAAACACCATTTATATAAGAACCTTTTTAGGCTAACTTGGTAAAATCTAGTTTCTTATACGCGAGTTTTTTTACTGTTTTCTGTATCTTTTAGCGAAAAAGCATTCAGCGAAAAATTTAACACATACAAATAGATGCATGAAGCACACAGCTAACATTTTTGTGTACGATATTGCGGCCGCCGATAGATTACTGAACTGGCTCGAAAATGACATGTGGCAATAGATTTTAGTTTGTCGTGAGGAAAAGCGAAAAACATAATCTAAAAAACAGAGGAGGTATGTCAGTATATAGTTAAGAAGCAGCATTAAAAATATATAAGATTTATATTACTGAACTGGCTCAAGATGAAATGTGGCAATAGATTTTAGTTTGTCGTGAGGAAAAGTGAAAGACATAATCTCAAAAACAGAGGAGGTAAGTCAGTATATAGTTAAGAAGCAGCATTAAGAATATATAAGCAAGCTTCTCAAACCCGTCATGGAAGAAGAGGTAGATGGGCCCCTAGTTAGGCTCGTCCAGACTAAACAGTGCTGTTCACTTGGCCTTTGAAATACACGCAGTACGTGACCACTACAAGAACTTCCAATTACAAAAACAAACATCCGTTAACTTAATACAGTTCGGCAAAGTAATTGCCGCTTCTTAAGAGACAAAGAGGAAAATAAATATTTCAAGTAATTTTAAATATTTCTGTTAGCAAGAGCAGAAAGTTAAAATCTTTAAACAAAACTACATTATTACTTGAAATTACTTTCGTTGTGAAACTTAAGTTTTGCATTTGGACTGGCGGGAATAAACTTGCTGTGACCTAATACAAACCTGCTATTTATAGCCTCGCTTGACAAAAACAGTTTTTCCGTTCCCCCTTTTACAGATTGCGGCTTTTTCCGTTCCCCCTTTTAAAGATTCCGGCTTTTCTCGTTCTCCCTTTTACTGAAAGATTCCGGCTTTTTCCATTCCGACTTTTTCCGTTCGTCCTTCTTCGATTCCCCGAGATTCCCCGAGATTCCCCGTTCCCCGTTCTCCGAATCTCCGTTCCGGTTTTAAAAGATAGCTACGGAGCCCCATAAGGGACACGCAAACATTAAAGTCGTGAATGTCGAAAACACTAAAGTCGTGAATGTCGAAAACACTAAAGTCGTGAATGTCAAAAACACTAAAGTCGTGGATGTCAAAAACACTAAAGTCGTGGATGTCAAAAACACTAAAGTCGTGGATGTCAAAAACACTAAAGCCGTGAATGTCGAAAACACTAATGTCGTGGATGTCGAAAGCACTACAGTCGTCAATGTCGAAAAACACTAAAGTTATGGGCCAATTGGCAGCTTGTTGTAGTTTCGTTTGTCACTTTGCAAACCATTTCGCTCGCAGGCTCTTTGCACGTGTCAAGCTGTCAAATATGGCGGCTTCGAGCAAGAGAATCTTTGGTTAAAGAGGTACTATTGCACCAGTCAAAGCAAAACCTGCCCCCACTCCCCCGCCCCCCACCCCACCCCGGGATATGTGGGATTTGGTGGGGATTAGGTAGCTCTTTGGCAACTCTTCAGGTCCCCAGTAGGTCGGGAATTTGCGCGTTTTGTCAATGTTCCCCACAATGGTGGGGCATTGGTAGGGGATTAGCTCGTATAAATATCCAAGATGGAGGTCATACTTCCTACAAAGATTTTTGGGAGCTCCAAGGTCTGCAAAAATTCCTGGGTAATATTACACAGTAACATGTTCAGGTTTACATTAAAAAAAAAACTGAACAAAACTGCGAATTCTCCTGAAAGTTTCGAAAGGGAGTATCTTCTGTTGCCCAAGGGGTGGGGCATTTTTCTTCTATTGTTCACAAAATATGGTTCCTTATGTTGGGGATTTTGTCAGTTTTGGTGTGCTTTTCAAAACCAATCCCCACCTATAGCCCGGGGTAGTGGGGGACGGGGGGGGAGAAGGAGGTCGGGGTTTACTTGATTTTAGATCCAGAAGGGTTGGAACACCGATCACGTAAACTGCAATGAAGGGTTTACGGATCAAAGGGTCCCAACTATTTGTGGCATATAGACGGATATAATCTTCAAGACAACATGAACAACCTCTCTGGTAGAAACAATTCCGTAATGATTTGTCAGTCTTTGATGCATTGCTCTGTAGCCAAAGAGACTCCAACTTCCCCTTAATTCCTCTTCCACCACCTCTGCGATTTCATTTAGGCCATTTTTAGACCGACGTCTGCATCCCAGTCTCCTTAGAATTCGTTTCACTTGCCGAAGGCTGATAAATATACGATGCATACTACATTAAACAAACAATGTAATTTCTGCAGCACTGAGTCCAACTTTAAAGTAGTCTTCTACTATTTCGTCCCGCGAGAGAACGTTGCCTCTGATCGCAGGTAAATAATTTGGAAGTAGTGCCTTTGAAGTGGTACAAAATACAGAAATACCCGAGGCTACAAATTGAGGCTAGGTACTAGGACTAGGTGAAGTGAGACGATAACAAAGAATCAGAGTCGTATTTAGTACCTCTGTAATCAAAGATCCGCCATCTTTGACAGCTTGACACGTGCAGTGAGCCTGCGAGCCAAATGGCTGCAGTGGCAACAAATTGACAACAAAGTGGCAAATGCAACTACAACAAGCTGCCAATTAGCCCATAATTTTAGTGTTTTTCAACATCGACGACTTTAGTGTTTTCGACATTCACGACTTTTAATAGTGTTTTCGACATCCACGACTTTAGTGTTTTCGACATCCACGATTTTAGTGTTTGCGTGTCCCTTATGAGGCTCCGTAGGGTCCAGATAAAGTAGTGATCAAAATTGACTCCATATACATTATTGGACAGACAATCTCGCTACAAATGAAATGTTGAACGATTAAATACAACCAGCAAGAGACTTTTATATCGGCTAAAAGAACAGGAAGAGGAAGAGGATGTTAGCTTGTAATTAAGGGAAAACCCCTTATTCTGAGAATATGACAGTGTTATAATTAAATGAACAAGAGAGACTACTTCATTTAATCATAATTGTCCGAAACTCTTCAACATTGCTGTGAGATTAAATACATCTTTATCATCAACTCTCACAGCAACAGGTCTTGTCATTTTATCGACTTCATCCACAAATATGACAGTGCGTTTGTTCTGCTTTCCGCATCTGTGAGTGTGAATATCCATTAATCCTACGTTTACAAACTAATGCTTTTAATTCTTCAACTGTTATTTTGTTCGAAACGTTCATGGTTTCTCATTAGAAAATATTTTCTTAAATCTAAAACGCTGATTATAGCGCAACACGAAAATCTTGCCAAAGCAATACCTGAGAGACACAGAATTATAACAGGACGTGTCATAATTCTGTAAACAAGATCAAGAGACCGAATATCATGCAATCAACTCTTATGATTGCCCATTTTATCTTCATTCTAAACCAACCCTATATCGTTCGGGGGTATAAAGAAAATATCGAAAAACCACTCATCTGAAATACCCAACAGCGCAACCTTCAGAATTAGCAAATAGCGTTCATAATCACCGAGAAAACTAACATATTTCTCAAAACAACGACAACGACGCGCTCGCCTAAGCCGCTCAGCGGCAGCTTCATCCATATCATTTCGCACCATAAAAGCACGTTCGTCAGATAAATCTACAAATTGATACATTAAAGGTTTCTCAGCCTCAGCTTGTACTGAGTTCGTCTCCAAAATCAACACATCTACGAACTTCTTCTCTTAATTCTTCTATCGTTTCAATCACGGTTTTCTCGAACGTACATGTTTGTATTTATGTTAGAAAAACAATTCTTTAAATTAATTTTTTGCGATTCTACGACAACATTATTAATAAAATTTTATCACCATAGGTATAGGAGAAATTTAGCAACAAACTTGTGCCGTACTAATTTAAGAATAATTAATAAGGATTTCAAGGGGATTTGGAAAGCATGCTATCACGCACTCCAGTATTTTTTCACTATTTGATATCAATGAAGAATAAAACAATAAACAATTTAAGCAGTAATTTTGTCCATCAAATTATGAATGTATATGATGATGAATTGAAATCATAAGATTTACGAGTAGTTCTTACCATAGTAGTACTTATGTATGTATACCCTATCAGTATTGACTCACGCTAATGTAAACGTTTATGTTTATCATTGCTAACCTAAGTTGGATTCATGGGTGATTTCCAAATCACACTAATTTAAGGCGGATTTCAGCGTGAAATCTGAATCATGCTAATTTAAGGGGAATTTCAGGGAGAGGTCCGTTAGAATCGGCAATTATATGTACTGAATTTGTAAGAAAATACGATTTTTACCATATAGTAACAAGTTTTCTACTTTCATATTTGTTAGACAATCTTTGCTCTATTGTTGCGTACCTTAGCAACGGCTTGAGAAGGTCTGATCTGCTGGAACAAGACTCCTCGTGTGTATATAAGTGACTTCTCTTTCTCTTGATCGTCCTCTACTCCACATCTGTTCAGCTCACAGAGCCCTTTACCGTCTGTGGATGGCTCAAAGTTGTAAGAGAAACAACTCTCATTCATATGACATTCGTGGATACATCTCAAACGGTCAACATGGAAGAGAGTTTTCATCACTCGACCGACCATCATATGGTCAGGAAGAGTAAACGGGTAAAACCCAAAAACCTGGCCCGGTAGAACGAGGAACAACATGGCTGGGAGCAACATCTTGGGACATAACCGAATCTCATTACGTTCAGTGAACGCCATTTTCCAGCTCGCGAGCTCTAAAGTTTTGGAAGAGAACTGCTTCAAATGAGTAACAGTTCTACACCACGAACTGCGACCCGTGGTCAGACGGGGAATGAGCGATGCTTCGCTCGGTTTAAAGGAAGAACAGGTGGTATATTTTACCGACTTAAGTTAGTGTTTTGGAGATACTAAATTGGCGGTACTGATAATTGTGGCAATAGATGACAGTTCAGCGGCTAATTTTTATGCGGAAGTTTTGTTTGAGTCTTACGAAGTTATGGCTCCGGGAAAAATGCACCATGAATTACTTGAATTGTAGACAGTCAGGTTGAAGTGGAGGGGGCAAAAATTATGATATTTTCTCCAACTCTGGCATGGTTAAATAATTAAATAACTAAAAACAAAATTAAATCAGGTAATAAAACAAGGCGGAGTTAATTTACTTGTCTGCAAATTTTCAAAAAATTCATCAAATGCTAAAATTGGAAACGCATATATAAATTAATTTTGGCCGAGATGGAGTGACTGAAAACAGCTGCAAACAGTCTTGGATATGTAAAATATATACTCCAGTATCATGGATTAAATTTAGCTTTCAATTGAACTAGTGGCTAGCTTTTTCAGATAGATTTCAGGATTATAGTTAAAAATATTTACCCTACGAAACAATTTTCGGAAAGTGATCAGTGCTTCAAACGCAATTGATGAATTATTAAATTGTTATTACCAATGATTCTATTATTACACCGTCAGAATTATCCATTATTTTCTTAAGAGTGTGGTTTATAGCAGACATGAGATGCAATCGACCAGATATAGGAGGGTTTTGTACATGATGTCCAATGACTTTGATTAAGAGGGGATGAAACCAAGAAGCAGTTGCATGAAAATTAAAGCCGAAATTACTGGAACTGTGTTTTGCAATCTTTTTTAAGATACGATAAGAGCAAGAGTGCAAAATGAAAATTTTGCAGCTTGAATTTGAAGTGGATTAAGTGAGAGTTCTTGAAAAATATGCTATTATGAAGTGATTTTGTGAACTTTATTTTGAAATTGGGGCTCGTGTCTGGACTTTTAAAATGGAAAATAATGAAAATTTCTAAAATAATGCGTTTTTCGTGCGGGCAGTGGACGGTATTCGACTGACACTTCAATCAGTCCATATGTCCTTAGTTTATTTGGTTGTTCAGACTTTCCTACGCCTCAACTTCAAGCGGCTTGTGATGCAGCTGTTTCCTATTTACCGCTAATCCAGTCTGAAAGGGATTGTGGGTTGTCAAAACCGAAGGAACAATGCAAGTTTTTGCGTTAGAAAGTTGAAAAACTTGGACAATAAAGAAATATTTGACATCAGATTTATGCATGCATGAGAGTTAACGAGACCAACAACTGCGCTAACGACAAAGACACTCTGCAGCTTGAGATAGAAATTGATGATATTCGTGTGTTTTTTTCACGAGTTAAATGACGTTATTCTCGCATCCTACGCCAGTCCAAGTTCTCTCAGGGTTCAATTTTAGAATATTTTGAAAGTGAAGAATACCAAAATCTTCAAATTGTTACAGCTGACAAAGTTGTTTTTGAAACCAACGAACAACATCCATTTTGAAAAGTGATTTCCGTGATCGCACTGATGTTGAATCTCCTCAAAAAGAGGAGATTCTCTGACTTTTTGTTGAAACCAAAACTACTCATTTCCAGCAGGGAGAATAAGTGTCTCCAATCAGTTGTTAATTCGAAAGTATTTTAACGATCAGCTAAATAGTTTATATATTTCTTACCACCACTTCTGAAATTAAGATTATCATTTCTGGGCTAAAACATGGGAAAATAGTTGGTCCATTCAGTTTACCGATCAAAGTTCTTAAACTTCTCAAGTCCCTCATTTATAAGCCCCTGGAAATATTATATAATTTTTTCCTTTAGTACAGGTACTGTGCCTACGCACTTTAAAATTGCAAAAATCATCCCAGTCTTTAAAAGTGGTTCTCAGATTATTTTGTCCAATTATCGCCCAATTTCATTTCTTTCAATTTTTAACAAAATCCTTGAAAAGTTGATGTACATTTTAAAAATTAGTCCTGTTCTTGGAAAAGATTAATGGTATTTACAGCAAGCACTGAGTTTGGTTTTATAATGCCGGAATGTATTCCTGTTGACTATTTCTTGATCTCAGTAAGGCTTTCGACACTGTTGATTATGAAATACAGATTGATAAGTTACAACACTATGGAATCCATGAGCCTGCAATTGATTGGTTTAAATCTTATCTGAGTGATAAAATGCATATATTGCCTTTGGGGATGCCATCTCTGTTATACTCAGCATAGGCTAAGGAGTTCTTCAAGGGTCTGTACTGGGGCCCTTGCTATTTGTTCTCTATCTATTAAATGATTTCCCAAACTGCTCCAATATACTTGATATTCATCTCTTTGCTGATGACACTAATCTCTTCCTATTAAATAAATAATAATAATATTTAACAGGAAATCTCCACTCACTTTGGGTTATTTTCTGCACGTCTCTGCTGCCCTGTATAAGTGCAAAGCCTGAATCCGACAGCTGCGTCACTGGAAGAATTCAGAAAAAATTCCCTTTGTCAATGACGATACTATCATAGCTAATTTGGCGCAAGAGCTGCCTTTGTATCTTGCTGCAGCTGATTGGGTGACAGTCACTTGTGAGGATGACAAGGTGACTTGGTGGGCAGCTCACAAAGACACCCTCCCGCACTGGTCTTCGCTCGTTAAAGCACTATTGGTGATTCAACCAAACTCTGCCTCTGCAGAAAGGGCTTTTAGCCTCCTGACCAATGCGTTTGACTCACAACAAGACAGGGCCCTTGAAGATTACCTTGAAGCTTCTGTTATGCTTCGATTCGATAATAGAAAGAGGCTGTAACAGTTTGATTTCGTGTGGGAGACATTGTATGGATTGATAACAGAGACTGAGAAAGTAGAGTGAACAGAAGAGTTGTAGACTTATAGCATTATTGAATATATTCCGCAGTTTGTTTTGTTGATCAGGTAATCCCACATATCGTTCAGCAAGACGTCAAATGAACCATCAGAAGTTTTGTTCCGTTCAGTTTTCTAAAAATACGCCCATATTTGTCAGCGAGTTTATGAAATTCAGTGGCAATTTTTTGTAGTCTTGTTCAAAGTTTAACTAGAAATTATCAAGAAGGACGAAATATAAAGCTTTTGATTAATGTTTGTGTGAAATATCGTGATATTTAGGTAGCAAGTGCTAGCAACTTTCGAAATTTAGGTAGCAACTTTTTGGATTTTTGGCAACTTTTTGGCATTTTAGGGAGCAACTTTTCAGGTTTTTACTAGCACAATCTGGACGAGCCTAGTTTTGAATCTCCACTAATTTTGAAGTATCTTGAATGATTTCCAAAAAAAAGAACAAGTAGGCGATGAAATAGAAAGTGAATTAACTCGGCATAGAAGAGATTGCTACGACAGACATGTTGCTAAAAGCAGGAGGTGGGAACAAGCTCACGTTTATTGATTCGTGCTCTGTGCCGCGTTATCTTCTCCCCTAACTGAGCTGAAACAAGCCGTTTGTGATGTCCAACATGTTCATCAGATTCCAAGTCAATGCTTTCGTTCGCTTGGCATATCGACAGGTCCAGCTTCCACCCCAAAACGTTTAAGAAGGGGAAAGGAGCAGAGAAAAAAGAACTGGAAAAAGCAAGCCATTGCTCTTGCCAAGCAAGCCACTTCTTTGTTGCAGAAACTGGTGAAAGACAATGACCAACTTCTTCAGTTCAGCATCGAGTAAAAGGCAGAGGTTCCTCTTGTCACAAGAGAAAATGGAAAATTGGAGCTCTTTGAACACTTCTGGTAGCCTCAAAAGGAGGTTGCAGTTGAAGGCACGTATGTACCTGGTAGAGTATAATTACATTGAGGGAGAGCTTCTTGGAGACGCAGAACAAGCCATCCAGCAAATGAGAGAGAAAAAGCAGGCGAAACAACGTTTTTGGAATGGCCGACTAAAGCAGACATCAAGCAAACTCATAAGCCATTATTTTGCACTTTCAAGCAAAAGTGACGAAGATAATAAGGACGATGAAGACGAAGACGAGTAGGAGGAGGAACAGGAGGAGGATTGAGATGAGGATGGCGATGGTGATGGCGATGGGGATGAGGATGAAAATTAAAACAACAATCATACTTTTGATAACGCTCATGAGAACAGTTACTGAGCTAGTTTTACAAGTATGAAATTATTAGGAAAATGACATTTTAATGCGTTTAGTTGTTGTTTGCTTTATAACAGCTGTAGCTGTCAGTTATAAACGTCCGAACAGATGCTGCAGTGCTGTAATGAAAACTGATTGAGTTTTATATTATAAATGACACCAAAGTTTTAAGAGTGTGTGCGAAGTTTTTTCAAATAAGATAAAAATTCAATGACCTCCGGGGGGGGGGGGGGGGGGGGGGGGGGGGGGGGGGGGGGGGGGGGGGGGGGGGGGGGGGGGGGGGGGGGGGGGG
>JAOEHT020321691.1:0-10066 GCA_025448195.2 Parazoanthus atlanticus | reverse complement strand
ATTCTTATAAGTTTGAATCTTTACCACATGTATTTACCACAAGTAATTCAGCTTATAGCTGCTAGTTGTGCTTTTAAGTAAACGATTATTATTATTATTATTATTATTATTATTTTAGTTCGAAATTAGCGGCGTCATAACTTCTCCGAATAGCTATTTTAAGCTTGTTTCTACTTATTCTCTGTTGTTCCCATATTTCTATAATAAGTAAGAAATAATGTAGGAAATGTTCATGAAAAGGTTCAAATTAGTTAAGAAGACGTTTAGTATTCCAGCTTCCTCGTAGCCATGACGTCATGATGATGTTATGATAATGTTATGACTTTTTCTGTTTTTTGTATATGTAATAAGTGTCTGTAGTTTTCCGCCATTGCAGTTCAATTCAATCATGTATCAACTCATTTTTTTGCAGAGGAAGCCCAATTTATACAAGCCCATGGTTCTTTTGGGCTCCCTCGTCACGTTTTTTTGTTTCCCAAGTTATAGTGTACCTACTGTAAATAAGTTATTGGTGGCAAAATAAAATGTATGTATGATGGGATCGTTGCTTTGTTTACTCTTTAGCTGTAAATTGTTACATTTGAATAGCTTTTCTAAGAATAACTTGTGTTTCATAGCTATTAGAGATATTTCCTAACAATTCTTGATTAGGAAAAGTTGAAAAACCAAGAATAAGTTAACAGAGAAAGAAAGAAACGATATTTTAATAATTATACGGTAACACATGTAGTGGATACCATCTTGAAATGTTCCACCGTGTATCAGTTCAGCGCTACCCAGAAGTAATTGAAATACTAATAGTCGAATTTTGTCAACCTCGTTCCCAGGCTCTTTCCTCTCCAAAGAGAAGACCCTGGTTGGGTCTGGTCACGTGACACCCATATACTGGGTGCCAACAAATAAAATAAATGCAGAAGATATGCTTAAGATTGATTTTTGTTCTTATTTAGCCCAGTGTAGAGAGGAAAAGATTTTATCTGCATCAAAACGAACGCACATGCACGTTTATTTTATTTGTTACCACCCAGAATCTGGGTGCCACGTGACCAGACCCAACCAGGGTCTTTCTCTCCGGAGAGGGAAGGGCCTTGGGAACGTTGGAATTGGGGTTGGTTGGAATTTTGTTCTCAACAGACAGAAAATAGTTTTATTCAAACAACCATTTGTGTGCCAAACGATTGATTAGAGTTTGACCAGAAGTAACTGCAGTTTACTGTAACAAAGACAATTGCAATAGCAACGAAAGAAAACCTTACATTCCTTTGTCACTGAACGTATAAGCAAACAAAATGGCAAAACTGCTTGCATGGTGCTATCAAATAAGACTATGAAAGCCAAAATTAGATATTGCCATATAAATATAACAAGACTGACACGATTTCTAAGATATATGAGAACTCCTACTTATGATTTTGCGTTTTGAAGTCTCCATTTTAAATCAATCGACAAAATACAAAAATAAGAAAGGTGACGTTTCAACCCAAGGTTGCGATGGAAATAGCTTCAGTGGCATTGTCTTTAAGTTTATGTGATCGTGCACGTGTTTGCCATATCACTTGACAAAAAGTCACAACTTTGGCATCAATATCATTATCCGGTGGGGAGAATCTTATACATGTAAAAACCAAGTGGGAGCCCAGTAGTCTCCCTCCTGACCAGGACGAGCATCCAATATTAATAGGGAGTTAATTAAGATGTGCAAAAGCAGCATGCCTACTTTCCCCTGCATGCATGCCCCCGTGAGCAAACCAACGTTTAGCTTACCAGTATTAGCTCTAGATCTGGTATTCTCTCTGGTAAGTACGCTAAATTTATGATGGTGAAATCTTACTATTTCATCAAATGTTGTTCGGCTACAAGAATGAAATGCCTTCTGGCTATTTTAGTTTCCATAATTTATTGTGATAAAAACTTTTTGTGGTTCCCCGAGTAGTAATACAAGACAGCTTATACCTCGGGATGTTTTCCAGATCTTTCGAATTTGTTTTTGCATATTATTGTTACTGAATTTATGATCGCCTTTCATCTACACGGTGATGAAAAAAATGCGATCATCAGTCAATAGACAATAACACCGTATAGTATTACCACAATAAATAACAATAAGATTTACGCCATCCACTTACTGAATTCATAACAGAAATGCAACATATATACGTAAACTTAGAAAGAAGTCTTCCCTTTGGGTTGTTCTTTGCAGGTGTAAAGTGTCACAAAATGTAGAAAGAACAAGTGTCGGGACCTGCAATGCCTTTCAACATGAAGAACTAAAAGGATACATTGCTAAGAGAGCGTGCTCGACCACATGGCGAAACAAGAAAGCTAGAGAACTATGTATTCAGCAGAACTCAAGTGATCCTTTGAGCCGTATTCCAGTTTATGACCACGATACCGGGACGACGTTCAGCAGCGTATACTGCGCTGTTTGTAACTGGTCTAAAAATTTCACTTACTGGAATCTGGAATTCCAGTTTAGAAACCGAACTAAGACAGACACAGCAAGCAAAACTTCCATATCTAACTTGGTGCGCAAACACAACTGGTTAGCTCATCCTTATCCACCCAACTCGACAGAATACTGCATACCAAATACTTTTAAGATATCTGCCGATGTTGACGACAGTCTCAAAAACCTCAGCTCTGAGGCCTGGTCTTTGTGCAAAGCGTATTCAATGCCCGTGTATGAACTTTATGGTCGTGCAATATTTAAAAACCCTCACTGTGGAAACCTACTGCACACAGGTCCACCACCATTCACTTGCCAAAAACAGCCTCCATTTAATGGTACTAAGCCTCTACAAAATAATCAATTGCTACCGTATTCCTTACTATTTACACTTGAGTCCAAAGAAACTCGCAATTGCAAAGCTACGCATTTTTATGATCCACTAGAGAACCGCTGTAGGCAATTCTTAACCGATGAAAATAAAAGAAGTGTTGGTTTTCAGAATATTTCATTGTGTTCAAATGGAAACATCTACGAACCATCAGAGTTTGTCGTTTTCAGCAATGGATCCGTTCATATTCTAGCTCAAAACAAGATGTACAGCGATAAAGACTACACAAAGATAAACCAAAGCATTTTGTTATGCGCAAGCAATTCCTCAAACAAGCAAGACTTCGTTGCTAACAGACGGCAAAGCAACTTAACATCTTCCACTCTCACTTTTGTTGGATCGATCATTTCAATAACTTGCTTGTTGTTTTTCCTTGTAACACGTTTGATATTCGATGAGCTTCGCTCGCTGTACGGGAAAAACTTGATGAGCTTGTCATGCGCGGTGTTGATGTTCCAGTTCTTGTTCCTGCTAACTGGTTTAACGGGTAATACCATGATATGTGATGTTATCACTGGAGCACTGCATTACGCATTACTTGTGATGTTTGCTTGGATGAGTGTCATGGCGTACGACGTCAGCAAAACGTTTACTGCCAAAGGTGAGGAAGACCGCAACGAACTTTTTCTTAATTCATCAAACAACGTGAAATTTCTACTCTGTCGTCATTCTTTCTTCTAATACATTATTATTATTTATATTATTGCTATTATTGTTAATATTATTATTATTACTGTCATTATTATAATTATAATTATTATTGATATTATTATTAGTATTAGTATTAGTATTAGTATTAGTATTAGTATTAGTATTATCATTATATTAGTAGTAGTAGTAATATTATATTATTAATATTAGTAGTAGTATTTAGCCTGTTTCATACTGAGTTATGATTGCGGTCAAATTTCACAAAAATTACTTAAAAATAGCTAAAGAAAAACAAGTCTTAAGCCTAGAATACCCACACCTCGACATCCAGCATGCTGCACATTAGAAATATTGGATTAGTAAGAATGAGTAATCAATATATTGTGATTTACACTAAATTAAAAGCGCGGTGTATTACAGTATGCGATATTGATCATGAAGTAACGTTGATAGATTCAGTCCAACTTTGGCCAACAACATGCCTCTGTCCAACAAGATGCAGTAACAATAACTAACAATTATTCAGCTTACCTGTGTTAACAACTAAAAACTACGATAATACTAATGATTCTACAATAAAAATCTGCAATAATTAATTCGTAAAATTCATTTGAAAACATCGACGTTTCGTCGTTGCTGAACGTCATTATAATCAAACTGTTTAATCTTAGGGACCTAGTACCATAGCTGATAAAGATACACAAATATTCTTCCTTAGTCTTTTATTCCAGTAGTTTATCGATACTAACGTGTTTGAAGGATTTTTCGCAACTGTTTTGGAATACATCAATCGCTTTAGTGTCTCCCTTATTCATTTTCCATATTTTACAGTCACATAGAAGGACCGTTACCACTAGTGGTTTGTACAGTCTTAGCTTTTTCTTCTTGTGCTATTTTTATTTATTGAAATTTTTCTTTACGGTTTAGGTTTAGGTTCGGTGGGTGTTGAGAACGAGCGTGGAAAGGAAACCAAACAGTTTGGTTGTTACTGCTTGTACGCGTGGGGAATGCCGCTGGCTTTGGTGATCGCCTGCGTTGTTTTGGATGTCAGTGGAGCTATTGACGCGGGTTATGGTAAGTAAGCTTTTTGCCATAGGGACATTCGTGGAAGTTGGAATAAGCGCATTTATAATAATGATGATGATGATAATGATGATGACGATTATTATTCATCATCATCATCAATATTACTATTGTTATTATTATTATTATTATTATTATTATTATTATTATTATTATTATTATTATTATTATTATTATTATTATATACGCTTATTCCTGATTCCTGTTTTAAGTAGATGTGAAATAATAAACACATTTATTTGGAAAAGGATAGCCAGATTTACATGAAGTAAATTTCATCTAGGCCATGTTCTGTTTCTCTGGTTAAAAATGTGATGTAGCAGTCATGATTATTGTGTCGACAACTCTTCGTTTTTAACACTGAAAAACAATTTTTTTGAAAAATTATGCTTTTGTGTCGGCGAGAAAGCCAAATGTGCTTGCCTTGGTTTGATCAACAAACTTGATATGGTGTGTTTTTCGCCAACAAAGTTAAATAGTAAACCTTTATGTAAATAGATTGAAGATTTTAGGATATCCTTTTTGTGAAGATTTTCAAGCTGTGAAAAGACTTGTCTAAACCGTGCAGTGTCTTTAAGACCTTTCATACAAGCACATGATAATTTGAAGAATCAACCTGGTGTATGCAGTATCTAATGAGAAAAGATCAACGATTAATTTCAAACTCAATTAACAAATAGGTGCTTCAACTGAATTCCAACCCCGTTGACACGGCTTGTTTTAATATTTGATCTGCTTACATTTAATTATGCATTTAAACTATTCAATTGTGCATTCAAACTATTTCTATTTTCCCGCAATTCTTCATTTTCAGCTCTGACGAAAGACTAACACTTCTACCTTCTACCTTTTTACTTAAGAGTACATGACGTCGTAATACATACCATATCAAATTTTGTCGATCAAATTACACACTTCAACTTTTAAACTTTGTAAACTGGTAATTTTATGTTCACTAATCTCTGTGTTCTTTGCTACGATCCATTGTTGCAGGAGCCAATGGCCAGCGCTTGTACTGCTTCCTGTCCCCGGCTGGACGTATCTACTGTTCAGTGGCACCAATCGCTGTTGTTCTGTTGTTTAACCTCGTGGCACTTATTCGCACAGTTATTGCCATTAGACAAGTTCAGCAAGTAAGCATGAAATTCCTTTATTCAAGACTTTCTTTGTACAGCGTTACCTCAAAAGATTCCTAAAAAAGTTGCAACATCGTAATAAGACCGCATCGTAAAAATTAGGGGCGCATCACTAATATCTTATGGGGTCAAACGGGGACACACCCTTTAATGGTGTGAGATGGGTATGCGAAATATCTGCTTATATTTTATGAAGATTTGTTTCGTTTTCCCTTACTTTTTTACAATTTGTTGTCGTCTTCTCGGCTTGTGTATACGTAATAGCTTCACGAAACTCTTTTCGCGAACTGATTTAAATGGACGGTCCTCTCTGTTTATAGCATCACAAAAAAGTAAACATGCCTTCAGAACATCGTCATCGGTCGCCCCATGGCAAGTAATCCACTCTCCTAACGTGTTGCTGAGAACTATTTTGCCATTCCCCAGCCACAGTCCCACCAACTAAAGCTCACGTTTGGGGGGACTTCCATACAAAAGCGCGGGGATAGGATACTCGTCGAAAAATTTCAATTGAACCCCTAAGGGATACCAATCTGGGTGTGGCTTAAGTTGAGTTTTACCCTTAAAAAATACCAATCAAAAACATATAAATAAAAAAAATTAAAATTAATGAATTCAAAAGCAATGAAGATAAAAGCATCGAACACTTTCCACTCAAAGTCGTTTTGGAAAGAATTTTCATAAATCTTCGCTTACTCATCGTCACTTGTTTAAAAAAGTCTAAGTTCAATTTTTTCTTGTCAAAAGCGAACTATCAAACAACTGATTGAACTTTAACAACTGAATGAATGTGAAATGCCATTCAAGTGACCGTGGCACCCCTGCAGGGTACCGCATGTATGCAAATGTAAGTATTTTGCTTTGAACACCTTAAGCGGTACCAAAACGCGGGTTTTTAACCCCTAAAAGGTACGACGAGCATCCCCACCCCTCTTTGTATGGGAGTTCCCCCCGACAAAGCTTAGGACTGTTGTTTAAAGCACTTTTTTGCAGTCTCTTCTGGAGACCATATATTTTGTTGCTGATCAGTCGTAACAAGGAAAGACATCTATAAAAAAAAAACGATTGCTGTTGATCCCACATGGATAAAATGGCTTAGAGCATGCGTAGCCAAGTTTAGGCCAATCCTAAAAAGGATAGTAGCAGCGATATATTAGTTGATGTTGTGTCTATAATGATCGGCTTTGGTTATTAAAAGTGTTTCAAATAATGACAACTTATGTTTGACATAACATTTGCTAAAAGGTAGAATGTAAAATATATTACAGGCTTTACGTTAACATGTTCCTTTACAATGACAACTTAATTGTTAGGTCTTGTGCAATAATATATTTCTGCAATTTGAACTTTCTCGACTTACTATCCCAGGGTACCCAAGGCGTTATTGGTTGCAATGCCCAACCCAACATCACAGTACTGTGTTTGAAGCTGACATCTGTGATGGGCCTCGCTTGGATGCTGGGCTTCGTTTACGCCATCGGACGCAACCCTTTCGTAGAATACCTCCACGTGACGGTGAACAGCTTGCAGGGTGGGGAAACGTTTAAATTTGGCTAAACGCAATAAATCATGTAATTTGCATGTTTTAACATTTTAAATTAATTTAATGTTCTTTCTGCTCAATATGTTACGTGTACTAACTCAAATTATTGTCAAATGTTGGTAATAAGCCCTCGATTTATACTCATTCGTAAGAGTTATTGGAAATTTGAAATAAGGTAAACTCGCAAACAATTTGCTATACGAAAATACATGTCCTCAGGTGCTTGGATATCAAAGCAAAACTCAAAGCGTAGAGGCAGGGTCTCTAGTGCATTCAAACATTGACGGTCTGTTGAGCTCATTACAGAAGGGTTTATAATTCACATTTTAAGGTATACAACTGCATCACTTACTTATTTTCTTGTACGAAGCCTTAACTTCAGTTTAAAACAGCGCAGAACAAGTAAATTTAGTATAGGAAACACCACTGTACCCTTTGAGAAGAATTAATGGAAAACACCACAAGTATTGGATGAAAGGGCGTAATGCCACAAGTGCGAAGCACGAGTGATATTTGTCACTTTCATCAAATATGAGCGGATCTTCAAAAACTTAGATGGTGTTTCCTGTTGATATACCACAGCTACAAAAATACAGACTTTTTCAAAATTTTCGATTATTTCCTAAGATGTTCCGAAGATTTCCCAAGATTTGTGATGACTTCCGATGATTTTCCGAAAATTTTCCGACATTTTCCGAAGATTTCCGAATGTTGCCGAATACTTTCGAAAATTTTTCATAACCTTCCAAAACATTTTCGATCATTTGCAGTGCCATGACAGTGCCAACTTAGGATTTAATTGCACATGTGCTATTAAGAATTAAGTGCACGGTGTTAAGGAAAATTCACAGTCAAGCAACCAATTAGAAACCATTATTTTTTGTAGGTGTGGTATCAAACATATAATTATTTCGTCAGCCATTCATTTTCATATATCATTCTCGATTGTCTTTTGTACTAGAGAACTGAAGTGAAATTGTAAAATCGATTATACAGCCAAAATTGAATGATCCAAAAAATACTAATTTGACATGAACATAACCAAACTATATTCAACAAAATCGGTCTGCAGTGGAATAACGAGGGCTAGCGACAATCTGATCTTCGTTTCTGCAGGCTAACCACAGGCCAAAGATTGCCTGCTTTCCGTGGAGAAAAACTTTATAACTCATTCTCTAGTGACCTGAAAGTAGTCCAATAGGCAAGTACTTATATACAAAGACTTTGTTTTAAGCGCAGCTTCATTCTAAACAATATGCATTCTTTGCTTTATCTATTTCTATTCCTATTACTACTTTCCTATATAGACACAGTTTTATAATATCAAATTTAGCTAAACTGTTTGTTAAAAGTTTTAATGTATGTATTGCCATTGTGGTATATTGAAGCTGAAAAGCCCGGCCTTTACAATGATACAGACATTATACTCGTTTACTAAAACCTAATTTTGCACCGAAGCCAACCAAACAAATCCGGAAGTAACCAAACAAATAGGAAATGAGCGTGCGATAATTAAAGGGGAGGGGGATTGTTCATAATGTTGCGCCCTCAGACTAACTGTTAGCTTTAACAGAAAATATTATTTATCACCGACTCAGTCTTTTTGAAAAAGAACTTCATGCATCTATAGCCAGGATAACTAATTGGTACTCATCTTTTAATCCTCAGGATTTTTTATTTTCATTTTCTTCGGATGCAACAAACGAATATTGGATCTCTACAGGAACAAGTTCTGCCTGAGGAAGAAAACACTGACTGATATTCAATTAGGACCAAGAGAACGGAACAACGCGCAAGAGTCTTTAGAAACAATTCTATAACAAGGAAATTATCTTGCAAGGCAGAGAAAATATGTTCTTGCTTGGATCGTTCAAGAATTGACTGTTGTGTGATTTACATTTCCTTTCGAAAGCATAAGAGATTTGGAAGAGGTGAATTCAGCTTTGCAGTTTTCTGTTATGTCTTTTCTTATGCACATAATTGCACAGCAAGTCACTGAACAGATCGCGAGAGCAAGAGAAGTTCCAGGAAAGAATAAAAAAAAGTTAAGATGTAAATTAATCAATCCGTTAGCAAGCCAATCTCAGCAGTATTAGAAAATTTGTCTGTGGGCTTGCTTATAGTCATGTATAATCATAATAAATTAAAATAAAATAAGAAATACCTGAAAAATAAGAATATTCAAACTTTGGAACACTATTTTTTAGTAAAACTTCTTTTTCTGTGTAGGCGAGTAAGCCAAATATTTGATCGAAAAAGTTGACATGGTTCATATAAGTCATTATTTGGTAGAGAGCTGACGTTCGGAGCGTTAGCTTGTCGTTCGTCAGAGCAAAAAGACTTAAAAGTTGATTACACGCAGGTCCCAACTGGTATATATAATATATGTATAACCCGAGCAATTAAACAAAGTATAACGATCATCAAGGACCAAGTTTCACTATGATTCTTAAAGCAATCCCTCTTTCAATATTGGGTCCTTTATATGACAGTTGTTCCTCTAGGGCAGACCACTTGAGGTTGTTGGAGGAGGAGCGGGGAGGGGGCTAGAATAAACTGGAAAAATTGCACCTTACCCTGAACAAGGACTGGTTAATAGTTTTTTATGACATTAAGGAAATTACAAAATTGAAATTTTTTCAACTGGAAGTATTATAACCGAGCGAATATGAGTAATGTCTATTCTACAAATATATCCAGAAATTTGTGCTCCGGATACTGCTAGTCCCCATACAAAAACAGTATGAGCATACCCCCCCCGACCTCCTCCCCTCCCCGCACCCTTTTTGCACCACCTCTCCTTTACCCCCCCCCTT